>WAAE01005993.1:0-32459 GCA_013400495.1 Nicator chloris
GGGGGGGCGGGGCGGGCGCGGTGCCCGGGGGTCCCGTCGGTCCCGTCCCGCGGCCCCCGCCCGGCCCCGCGCGGCTTTCCCGGCCCTTCCTGCCCACCCCGGGTCCCCGGTGGCGCGGGAAGGGGGAAAAACCCCCTAACCGCCCCCAAATCGAGTGTACAAACTTGGGCATTGCCGTGCGCTTGTATCCTTAAAAATAACATTAATTAAATCCTTTCTGAGCCTCGCGGCTGGAGGAGGCAGCTTTATTCCAGGGGGCAGTCCCCCCGGTCCTGCACCTGCCGGCACATCCCTGCTCCTGGGGGGCTCCGAGCCCGCTGGCATCCCCCGGGCTGTCCGCCGGAGAAGCCAACCCGTCCCCTCCACGCACCATCTCTCCGGGCTGGCCGCTCGCAGAGTTTCTGGGACAGCGGGAAAACTTAATTTCCCCTTTAAAAAAAGTAGAAAAATTTCAAAAATAAATAAAACAAAAACGGGAGGGGATGGGGGAATGAACAGAAGTTTGTTGCCGGGGGGTTCCCGCGGGGGCAGCGCGGGGGCGGCCGGAGCGCCCGGCCGGTCCCCTCCTCAGGCTCCGCCTCCCCCGGGCTTATGACACTGGAACCTCCTTAAGTTGCGTCTCGCCACAGCTGTCTGTAAGCACTGAGCCGGCTGGCGCCATCCTGCTCCTTTCTGAAAGAATGCCTTCCCTGTAAAAAAAAAAAAAAAAAAAAAAAAAAAAAAAAAAAAAAAAAAAAAGGGGGGGGGGAGAAAAAAAAAGAAAAAGTAGGGAAAAAAAGTAGTGCGAGCGAGCACAATCTGATCTGATCAAGCACTTTCAGCTTCATCCCTCCTGGGTCACATACTGCTTCTCCACCAAGGTTTGTGCGGAATTTCTTTAGCAACTTGTCGCTTTTAAATTTTTCTTTTTCCTCCCTTTCCCCACCCTCCTTTTCTCCTCGCTGCTTCCTTTCACCCATACTCTCTTCTCCCATCGCTTTACCCCCTCCTCGATTTCCCCCCTCTCCCTCCCTTCTCTTTTCTCCCTGTTTCCCCCTTTCTCGGTTGCATAATAATTAATGAGCAATCAAAGTGACTCTGGGCTGTGCAGCAGCGAATGGCACAAGTTCTCACCGGCTTAAGCCACTGGAGCTTCTCAGGTGCAAATGGAGCAAATGAAAAAATAAACAAACAACCGCGACGACAAAAAAAAAAAAAAAAAAGAAAAAAAGTCAGCAAAAAAAATCCCAAACCCAAGGAAAAGTAAGAACTGGGAGGCAGGAGCGCGGTGGGAGCTGTTGGGCTCCGCTCCGAGCCGGGAGAGAGCGAAAGAGAAAGAGACGCTGGGAGAGGTGGGTCCAGGGCAGAGCAGGCGCTTCCCAGGGATGGCTGCCGAGGGATGGGATGGGTTTTCTCCTGCCTAAAAAGTCAGGTGCTAAAGTTCAGAACTTCTCAAGTACGTTTCTCTCCCTGTCTCTCCCTCTCTCTCTCTCTCTCTGCTCCTTCCCTTTCCTCCTTCTCGTTACAGGTGATCAAAGAAGAGAAACATCTGCAACAGAGCGGAAGAAACGAGGGGATCTCGCTTCGTAGAGAAATTTTTCCCCCGAGATTTTTTTTTGTGTNTTCCCCCCTGTTTTTTTTTTTTTTTTTCCCTTTTTTTTTTCTTTTTTTTTTTTTTTTTTTTTTTTTTTTTTTTTTTTTTTTTTTTTTTTTTTTTTGGAATCGATCGTTTATCACCACAACCCCTACTCCCTCCACTTTAAACCAAACCTAACCAGAAACATCCCCAGACTCGCCGAGCACTTTTCCCCGCCCTGCATAACTCCGGCAGCGTCTCCCGCTCCGATCTCAAGCCCTCCGCGCCTTGCTGAGGCGGAGGAGGAGGAGGAAGAGCAGCGGCAGAGCAGCGAACGAGGAAGATGGAGGTCTCCACGGACCAGCCGCGGTGGGTGAGCCACCACCACCCGGCCGTGCTCAATGGGCAGCACCCGGACTCGCATCACCCCTCGCTTGGCCATACCTACATGGACCCCACGCAGTATCCTCTCGCCGAGGAAGTGGATGTACTTTTTAATATCGACGGACAAGGCAACCCCGTCCCGCCGTATTACGGCAACTCCGTGAGAGCCACGGTGCAGAGATACCCCACGGCCCACCACGGTGAGTGCCCGCGCCGAGCCCCGGCTCCCACGGGCCGCTCCCGGTCCTGCCCCGGTGCCGGTGGCTCCGTGCTGCCTCGAGCCCCCCGCTGCTGTTGGGCAGACCCTCTCCTGCCTGCGGGGAAACTACGTCACGGGTGGATTTTGGGGTTGGCTTATTGGAAATAAATAAAAATTCGGGCTTCCTTCTTTTCTTTCTTTCACTTTCTTTTTTTTTTCTTCCTCTCTTTTTCTCTCACATCCCTCTTCTCTCTCTCTGCTTTCTCTCTCCCTTTTGCTCGCCTTTCTTCTCTTTCTTTCCTTTTTGTCTTCCTCTTCATTTCTTCCTCTTGCCCCCTTCTCTTTCGCTTTGGTTTCTCCCCCCTCTCTTCTCTCTCTCTGCTTTCTCTCTCCCTTTTGCTCGCCTTTCTTCTATTTCTTTCCTTTTTGTCTTCCTCTTGATTTCTTCCTCTTGCCCCCTTCTCTTTCGCTTTGGTTTCTCCCCCCTCTCTTTAATTAGGTTAACAGTTAGTGTTTTCATACTGTGTTTAGTTTTTGCACGATTAAACTCCTCTGGGAAAGCAAAGCAAGCTGGAGGGCAGGGGTGTGAAAATGACCCCACTGTCCTCACGCTTGGGCTATTTAATTTGCACTTGGTGAGCTTGTTAGGTTTGGGACAAGTTTTGCACACATACCCAGGGCAGCACCGTGGCGTGGGTTTAAAATAAGAAAGAAACTAAAAAAATATAGCCCGTGGTGTAATTAGGTATCAGACCTGGTGTGTTTCCTGAGGGTCCTGCAGGAAGGTAATGATCCACCCTGTGAATCTTGTTCCTGGGTCACAGGTCTTGGAAAGGAGGTGAAATACCTGGGGCCGAAGGGGCCCAGGTCCACGGAGGGATGAGTACTTTGGTGCCATCTTTTATGAAGAAGTAGAGAGATTCAGTATTTATAGCTGGAGTTTACCTGGATGGTTTAAAAAATAAGGAAAAAAATACAAATAAAAAAAGGAGGGAAAGGAGTGGAGGGTGGTTTGTGGAGCTGGACAGTGATCTCTGTCATGGCAAAATCTAAATCCCCGAGGTTTGCAGTGGAAATAACCCCAAAACCATGGAGAAAATGGGATGAGCAGAGTGGAGATGGAGCCGAGCGGGTTCAGGAGGCTGCTCCCAGCCCTCAGCAACTTGTTGAGTGTGAGCCTGCATTAGGCTCCGCTCAGTAACTGCATTGTTCTTCTATTAGTCCCTTTAAAACAATTATTTTTAAGGATCAGCAGCCTTTGTCCTTTCTTTCTTTTCTTCCCTTTTCATTTCTTTTTTTCCCCCCAATATATCAGCAGAAAGTGGAAATGCGGTCTCTCTGATCTAGCCTGAATATTATTTACTATGGTACTTCCTGGAGAAGATAATGAATCTTGACCCTTTCTATTCGTATAACCCACCTTCCCTTCCTTTCGAGCAGCGACTTTCAGTATTGTTCACGAGTGGCTGGTATGGTGAAAACCAGTCTGGAGCTTTTCTAGACACACACGAGCTCCCATGCAAACATATGTGTCCACCCTATAACTATCCGTGGCTCTGTACATCGGTGTTTGCATCTCTCCTTCTGTATATTTAACAATCTCTATACACATATTACAATGCCTACAGAGGTTAAGGATCTCTAGGTGTCAGAGACTTTCCAGCGTTTTATTATCAGGCACAAACTTGCTCCCTTCCAGTTGAATAACTGTGTTTTCCATCATACAGCCACTTGCTCAAGTTGCTGTGGATTTGGCTAGGTTTGATTCTTTGGATGTGTTTTTCTGTTTGCTTAGCAAGGGCCGAAAATAATTTAAAATATTAGGTACAAGCCCTTAGGAACATTTATAACCAAAGGGAAAAAGATTTGACCACGGAAATCTGGTGGATTTTTTTTTTCTCCCCCACAAAGTCCAGGTCGGTATATTAAAAGACAAGTGAAGTGTCCCTTGTCACAAAGAGGGTAGGGAGCGTTTCTTTTGAGGTAGTTGGTACTCTCTGCGTGTGCCATATCATCGCGAAAAAGCCGTCTAACATTTCTGTGCAGTCTCATGGAAGAAGAAAAGACAAGCTGAGTGGTTTGCAAAGTTTGTCAGCCCTGCTGCAAAGGTTATTATGATGTCTGTGGGCATTTTCTGTTCTTCTTCGATTGACCAAAGAATTGCCAGGGTTTATAGCTCATGGGTCTGTTTGGAAAATCTTTTTCCAGCTAAGAAAAAAAAAAATTCTGCAGTCGGGACTTGGCAATTTCACGCAGGATCTTTGCTTCAAAGTCTTCGTGGGATTGCCTGGAAAACGGAGACAGTGAAGCAGAGCTCGCCAAATCCCGTGTCACAGGGCTGGCACCCTGCTTGGAGGGTCCCGACCCCAAAACCCGTTCCCCAACTGGACCGGAGATGCCACCCCGTGCTCTTGTAGCCTTTAAAATTTAATTTTTAAAGAAGAACGGGGTTTCTGATCAGATGTAATTTTCCTTCCTCCCCCCGCATGCTGACCCTTTTGGGAAGGACAAGGGGTGGTGGTGGTGGGGGAAGCACGTCCCGGGACCCCCACGGGGGGCTTTGCCAGGGTGGCAGAGGGATGTGACCGACGTGTCTCCGTATTTTCTCCGCGCAGGTAGCCAGGTGTGCCGCCCCCCGCTGCTGCACGGCTCGCTGCCCTGGCTGGACGGGAGCAAGGCGCTGAGCAGCCATCACAGCGCTTCCCCCTGGAATCTCAGCCCCTTCTCCAAGACTTCCATCCATCACAGCTCACCGGGACCCCTTTCCGTCTACCCACCCGCCTCCTCTTCTACTTTATCCGCCGGCCACTCCAGCCCGCACCTTTTCACCTTCCCGCCGACCCCTCCTAAAGATGTGTCCCCGGATCCGTCCATCTCCACTCCCGGCTCCACCGGCTCCACCCGGCAGGACGAGAAGGAATGCATCAAATACCAGGTGTCCCTGGCCGATACCATGAAGCTGGAGTCTTCTCACTCTCGGAGCAGCATGGCCTCTTTAGGAGGAGCCACCTCCTCTGCTCATCACCCCATCACTACCTACCCACCGTATGTCCCAGAATATGGCTCTGGACTTTTTCCCCCCAGTAGCCTCTTAGGAGGATCGCCAACCGGGTTTGGCTGTAAATCGCGACCAAAAGCACGGTCAAGCACAGGTAGGGCTTTTGGCTTCTTCATCCCCCTTGCTCGGGAGAGGAAGCTGAGGGGGGGAAAATGGGGGGCTAAGGGATGGGGATGACCCCTCGCTCCCCCCTGCACGCACAGACATGTGCTTAAGCATCCGTGAGATGAGCAGCAGGGGCTGAAGCCCTCGTGGGGGACACACACAACACTTCACCTTCTCCACAGGTTGGTTTGCTAGGTTTATAACCAAATTCCCCCTTGTCCAACCTTGGCTGGGGATAGAACCAGGCCCAGGAACCCAAACCACCCACCCAGTGCCGCGGGGCTCCAGTCCCGGGGGCGACCCGGCCCCTCCAGCGCCCACGGTGCGCTCAGCTGCGGCGCCCGGGGAGGAAGCGAAACCCAGGGAACCGCAGCATTAGTGATCTCTCTGTATTTTAATAATGGTGCTAAATCCCGGCCAACTTCCCCCGCCCGCCCTCCGCCTCGCTCTTCCCAGGGCCTCTTCCCATGCGGCGCCCGGGGATGCGGGGAGGGTTTTCCCCGGGGCGGTGCGGAGAGTTCGCCCACGCAGCCCCCAGCCCCAGCCGGCTCCGTGCCAGGGGCTTTGGATCACCCACAATGAAAGTCCCCAAAAGTGTCCCCCTGGCCGTCTTTCCCGGGGCAACTGGAGGGTCCCAGCTCTGTGCGTACCCCGCGGAATGGGGTGCGAAGGGTTGCGCTGCTCCGGTTCCCGACGGCTGAACGCACCGGGCTTGGACATTTGTGTGCACGGAGGGGTGGGAGTGAGCCGAGGGGAATGTGTTTTAATGCAGAGGAAAGGGCGATTAGTCAAACTCCTTTTCCCCCTTTTATTTTATTTTTTTTCTCTATTTTTTTTTTTTCCGGGGAGGCTGCTGCGGGGTTGCCTGGCATGAATGAGATCAGTTTTCAGGGTTTTTCCAGGGTGACATTTACTCTGTCTGTCTGAGCAGGGACTGTCTCTATTTAGCTGATATGTTTGAGCTAATCCAATTATTTTCAGACTGCTGCACGCGACAGTTGCATTGTTTATCCAGCGCCAGGAACTTTAATAGAGTCCGGATGCGGCTAGAGTGACAAAAAAACCCAGACCTGTATGTTTTGTACATGAAAGCAGGGGAGAGAGAGAGAGATGGGGTGAAACAAAAGAGAGGGACAGAGACTCAAACAGCCCGGGAGCGGCTGCCTCGTTTAACCGGAGGAGAACAAAATGACCTGGGTATTAACGGGCCCGGCTCCCCGCCTGGCCCCAGTACGGACCGGGCTCTATGTCCGGGCTAGGGACCGGTTTATTGTCGCCCCGGGCGGTGCTGAGCATCCCCCGACAGCCCCGGCGCCCGCCGAGCCGCAGCTCCCGCCGGGGCACCCACCGGGGCACCCACCTCTCTCTCTGTATTTTCAAACCGTCTCGGCCCCCCTCCACCCTCCCCTCTTGTTTTCCTTTTGCCACTTTCTGTTACTTTACCTTCTAGAAAGATATCTGCGGTTCGTGATAAACCAACCCCAGCAGCAACACCTATTTTTTTTTTCCTCTCTCTCTTTTTCTTTTGCCCTTTAAAAGTTGATCTTAGCAGGCTAGGAGCTCTCAGACAAAGAAGGTTAGAGCTGGAGAAAAAGGAGGAAGGGAGTGATTTTGCAGGATAAAAGAGGGAGAAACGGCTACAAATGTATTTTTTTGTTGTTGTAGTTGCTGGGGGGGGGGGTGTGAGAGAAGAGGGGTTCAGTGCAGAGGCTCTGGAAAAACGGTTGCCGTTTGTGGTTAGGGCACGGATGCCTCTTGCTCGAAGGCAGCACGGGCTGGGGCAGCGGGGAGCCGGCTCTGTGCTGAGCTGGCTCTGCTCTGCTCTGCCCGGCTGAGGTTTGCCGCTGCCCTCAGGTGGGCCACGACTGACGTGCCGTACAAAAAAATTTCATCCAGTGAACCAAAGAGGCAACATAAACCCCCCCAACCCTCTGAAAGTAGCTGAGAGGCAGGGTATGCACCCTCCCAGTTCCCTCCTTCAAGCTGGGAACTGGTGGGCTGGGGGAGATCTCCCCCTGCAATAGCCAGGGAGAGGATAAGAGGTGCCCAAAAAGGAGGAGAAGAAGGAGGGAAAGAACTTTTGAGGCAGGTTTGGGGCTGTTTGCTATCCCAGATAGCCAGGATGGACCATCAGGCTGCAGATGTGGTGGGGAAACCAGAGGGATTTCTGAAAGTTTTGGGTGGTGGAAGCTTAATTTCAAATTAATCAATAGCAGATATTGCCAGAGTTGTCATATATTGGCTAGAGCTGGGGAGATGTTTTGGAGGTTATCTGTGATTACTTTGGGGGTCCTTGATGTGGTTTGACCTGAGGCCAGAGGAAGAGCCCTCCAGGTTCATGAACACCCCTGGGAGCTGGAAGAGTGCTCAAGGAGTGACACTGGGGTCTTCATACAAATCAGAAAGGGGGTCATGGGCTTAAATTCTGTATGCATTATATTGGGTGTAGAGGGCTGGAGGCTTCTTGCAAAGCCTGCCAAGGTTTTTCTGATGCCTATGGAACCATGGGGTCTCCAGAGCTGTAATCCAAAGGTGAGGGGAAATTGTCAGCTCCCCCACTCCCCCAAAGGAGGGACCTGTGGGAGGAGTGAGCTTTCTCCGGGGAACTCCTTGAGCCACCATGGCATTCAGGTTGTCATTGTCACCATCCCTCTTCCCTGCTGCTGGGACACAGGCCTGATGCTGCCTGTGGAGCAGTGCTGGGGAGGACAACAGGATTAGACCCCATCAGACTGTGCCAGGGACATCGTTCAGTCATGGCTTTGGACCCCTGCTTGGAAATCCTGAGCTTGGGGGGGCTGGCAGGGTCTGGCATGGCTGGGTCTCTGGGGAGGTTGTGGTTTTTTTTGGGGAGGGGGAACTTTCCTCAGCCCCTTTTATCTCTGATTTCCCTAAGTGAACCATGTGCTGTCTTGTTTCCAGAAGGCAGGGAGTGTGTAAACTGTGGGGCTACCTCAACCCCCCTGTGGAGAAGAGATGGCACTGGGCACTATTTGTGTAATGCCTGTGGACTCTACCACAAAATGAACGGGCAGAACCGGCCCCTGATCAAACCCAAGAGAAGACTGGTGAGTCTCCTTCTATTTCATTTTTTCTTCTTCTTCTGCAACTTTTGCTTCCTATCTGCAGCTCGGGATGGACAGGGAGCCTCAGGCAGCTCCTACTGATCCCACTGCATCAGAGGGCCAGGAGGGAGGCATGCTTGGAAAAGTGGTCCCAGCTGCTGTGTGCTTCAGTTGTCTGGTGCTTTTGCAAACTGCAAAACAGGTTTAAAAATCAAGATTCAGGGCTTCTTGCAAACCAGACCTGAGTTTTCAATTCCACACAGTGCTTCTAGATGGTGACCCGAGGACAGTGACACTTTCCAGGGCCTAAGGGCAGGATAATAACTTCTTAGTGTCCAAAGAGATTATCAGGAATACAGGATTTCTCCTGGGCTCTGCAAACTTCTGCCCTCCCCTTCTTAATATGTCTCTACCCCCCTTGGCTGGTGATGTCATGGAGAAGGGACCCAAACTGGATCCAGAGTGTCACTGGGGCATCAGACAAACCTTGGTCCTGCAAAGATCTGGAACCATCAGGTCCTGGTGCCACTGGTACCTGGTCTGGTCATTTATGTCTGCCCCATCTGGGTCTCAAATTGTGTCACAAGGACACAAGGCAGAGGATGGTGAGTGTGTAAAGCCACGCGTGTGCTCAGGCTACAGAAGTTGAAGGAAGATGAAATGTGTGGGTAAATGTTTGAAATAATAGTTACAAGACTGGTGACTGTTCTAAGAACAGGCAATATGCTACAGCATCCCCAGTGATCTGTTCATGCATTTCCCTGGAAGCCACAAAAAGGTCTGGAAGCTGCGGGCATGGCTAATAAATGTGTTAAAGTGTATTTGGCAAATAATCAGACAGACCACAAGGGGAAAAATATATCAAGTGGGGGACTTGATTGTGGTCCTTGCTTGGGAAGTTATTGAATGTTTTGAATCAAGACACGCTGGATTTTGTCAGGATTTAAGACGTGGAAGGGCTCCTGGGGGCTGCTCAAAATGTGGAGGAAAAGTGGCTCTTGCCTCTCTGTGGAATTTCTGAGCTGATGGATGGATCTGGCCAGTTTGGTGAGGCTTGTGCCCGGATGGCCAGAGCTCACAGGCAGGACAGGGCTGGTTCATTCGTGTTCCCCTTGAAGGTGCTCACAGCTCTGTCCGGCAGCTCTTAGATCGGGATCAGCTTCCTCACCTGTGAGACACCCATAAAACTCTATCAGCTTTATTCCCTCTGGCTCCAGCAAGCATTTACAGGGTACGTTCCCAGGAAGGGCTATGCTGTGAGGGGCATCAGCAATAACTCTGTCGGGCCATGTGAGTTTTGGGGAAGATGTGGGTTTGCTCCTCTACCCTGCCAAACTTCCTGTGTGTGAAACCTCTCCGTGCCCTCCTATACGAGCTTTTCCCGAATAGGAAAATATTTATCTCTCTCATCTTTCATAGCCTTGTTAGAAAAAAGGAAAAGCTTTCTAGGGAGGGAAGTACAGGCTGGAATTTTGATTTTTTTGGGCAGCTCTCTTGTTCTCTTCTCCTCCTCCCCCCGGCCCTTCTGTCTTAAACATACAGCCCTCGTTTTCTTTATTTTTTTTTCCTCGTTCTCTCTTTATGTGTAAAGTTAACTTCCTAGGAAAAAGCTGCCGGATATCTGAGCCCTGGAGATAACTCCTAAACAACAGCTCCGTTTCCCCAGTCCAAACACACAGGAGCTTGAGCGTATCCAAACAAGCGGAGGGGGAGGCAGAATAGGAAAGCGGCTGGAAAGAGGGGGAGAGCTTTCAAAAAGTGTCTGATGGAACCACAAAAGAATGTCCCGAGTCACCCTGAGCCCGGCACATGTAAAATGAACTATATAAATAAATACATAGTAAAAGGTCATTCTTGGGGAAAAAAAAAAAAAGAAGAGGAAGAAAGAAAAGAAGTAAAGAGAGGCCTTGTCTTGCACTATCGGTCCAATATTTGGGCATTTTAGTTAAAGTTACAAAAAGTTCCCCTTCTTTAAATGCAGCCTTTGCTAAATGTGAAATTTGATTTTTCTACTTCCCCCGCCTCGCCCCCCCAGCCCTGCCTGGGAAAAAGAAAAAGAAAGAGAAACATTCCTAATGCTGTTTGCACCTATAATTATTTCCCTTGCTAACCTCTGAAAAAAAAAATTAATCAGAAGGCACCAGAGCTGGGCCTGCAATTGCGTTTTCTGTGCCTGGATGTGGACGTGCGTGTGGCTGTGGCTTGACTGAATCTCTCCTGCTGTGAAGGCAGGCAGGCTGGGCAAGGCTGTGGATGGAGGCTCAGGGTGGTGATCCCAGCTCCTTCCCTCTGCCACAAGTTTCCTGCCTGGCCTTGGGATGGTTTCATAGGCTCTGATCACAGCTGCACTGAAACTAATGATAGGATTTGATGGGCGGGAGAGACGAGGAAAAGAAGTCCTTAGATGGTGAGAACCCAGCCCAAGCCTTGTTAAATTCAATGGGTGTCTCTGTGAGGTGTCCTTTAGGTGACAGGGATGAAGTCTTGTTGGCTGAGGGCTCAGACATCTCTGCTTCATCTTGAGGGGGAAGGTGGAAGACCTGGAGATGATGGCAGGGGGATCAAGGGTAGGCAGGTGGTACCACACCATCACTGCCTAAAAAGTCTTCAGCCCTCCTGGAGGCCATGCCTGTCCCTGTCACAGGCAGTGGCAGCCCCATCGCTGCTGAGATAAAACCTTCCTTTAGTTTTTCTCCCATATGCAGAGCTCTCTGTTTCCATGTCAAGCCAAGCTGGTTTTGGAAGAATTATAGCCAATTTCTCAGCAGGCCCATGCACATCCAATCTTATTTTAGGAAAATGATGCTTGGAGCTTTGTGGGTAAATGCAGACACTGAAAATGCCCCTTAATTAAACATCTTTATTAGTACTTGGTTCCTCCAACCTCCTCAATTTCACCTTCTCATCACTGCCAGCACTTCTGAAGTTGTGCCTTTGCTCACTGGCAGCTGTGCCACGGGCTTTGGTCCTATAGATGATATGGGGCAGCTAATTAGTCATCCCATTACTGCCATGGCCAGGCCCGAGTCGGTGATTAGCGTCAGTGGATGCCATTGCTGGGAGCTTTACAATAGCGTTATTATTCATTGTTTCCTGCCCGCTGCCGGTGTCTCCGGTAGAAGCTGGTACAGCATGAAAGGTGCAGCCTGGGACCAAAAGAACTTAAAATACTCAGCTAATGATGCTGAGCTTTTGTAAGTGCAACACAGTAGTTGGAAATGGTTTGAGAGAAGACAGTAGATGTTGTGATTTATTTGCTTATTTAATGTCAGAGTTTGTTTGAAGGCAGCGAGGTGGTGACCGGGCGCGACTTTTGAACGCGATTGCTGTAAGAGAAATTACGGCGAGCTCTCTGTAGAAACCCCAAATATTTTCAAAAGGAATGTTTCCCCTGTGTGGGCTGAGTCAAATATCACTGGTTTTTAGAAATTTCCTTAAGCTTGATTTTTGGGTCTGATAAAGGCAAAGCTGCCACCAAGAGACTCAATCCAGCCTTGTGCCCCTCCGAGCCACATGTGCCAAGTGTCAGGAGTTGGGGGGCAGAGACCTGCAGACTCTTCTCCAGCTCTTTAGAGAGAACCTGGCTTTGCAAGCTGTTGTCTCCATGCTGCATTTGGTACACATTAATTATTTCATTATCCTGGTGATTTTGGAGGGAACCCAGTTTGGGTCTGTGGCGTGGTCAGAAGGTGTGCATGCATCAGTTTGGGGCTTTGCTCTTCATGATGGGATGCTTTATCTTCTCTGTTGGCCCTGGGATTTTTTCAAGTCCCATATGCTGTCCCCAGCTCCTGCTTGTCATCAGCACAGAAAAGTCAGCTAAAGGCCTCCCTGGGACTGGCTTGGTTCAGAGTTTATGGTCAAGCAAAATGGAACTGTCCCTACGGGCAGCCTGAGAGAGACGCTTGCTGTCGGATCAACCACTCTGTGATGCTTCCTAGTGCTCATGGGCATTGTCTTATTTATTTTTTAGACAGTCCTTTTTGTCTAATTAAAAGGAAAAAAAAAATCCTCCTCTATCTAAAGCAAAACCAACCCGTCCTCTCTCCACCTACGCCGCATTCAATTATGATTAAAATTGCAACATGACCTAACAAGAGTTGGTATTAACGCTAAGGCTGTGCCAGTGTCCATGTTTGCATTTTGGGTTTGTTGTACGGTATCCAAAGATGCGGTATTTTCTTTTTCTTTTTTTCCAATGTTGGATGTGCTACAGTGTGCGGCTGTGTGGGGTGAGGGGTAAATTTGAAACAGTAAGAGCACAAAAGAGAGCATTAAAGGCTCAGTTCTGCAAGGTGCCAAGCATTGCTATGATCTGGCAAATCGCTTAAGCACATGTTTTAACTTTAAGCACATGAGCAGTCCCATTGAAAGCAACGCATCGGGATGAAATCAGAGCTCTGGGACCGTGTCATATTGATGAAGAAGAGATAG
This sequence comes from Nicator chloris, assembly GCA_013400495.1. Lineage (NCBI taxonomy): Eukaryota > Metazoa > Chordata > Aves > Passeriformes > Pycnonotidae > Nicator > Nicator chloris. The sequence goes on from WAAE01005993.1 coordinate 12,801, forward strand.
GATGGGGATCTAAAGGTCTTTTCTTTTTTTTTTAGGAGCTGTAGGCACTTGCACACACGCAAACATGCATACACGCTCACACAGCAGTCTGAAAACTCCTGTTCCTCCTTCAGTGGCGGAAGGGCAATTTGCTAAAGTTACAGTTTTTAAATGATAAGTACGAATTTATGCATGTGAAAGAGGAGCAACTTTACTAAATTTGACTTTGCTAAGTCATTATCACAGCCAACACAAAAAGCTTCTGTATATACATTGACACGTAGATTTTTTCCTTGTTCCTACCCCTTTATGAAATGGTAAATTCTTCTTTCAGGCTTGTTACCAATCCTTAAATAAACATGAAGGTTTGGGCTGAGAAAAGGGTGTAATTAAAAAGTTGGGATTCTTGCTCTTTGCCACAGTGTTATTTCCGATCTGGAGCCTGTCTCCTTTGAAGCCGAGCTGAATTTACGGGACCGCGCTGCGCTTGCGGTCGGGCCCGGCGAGCAGCTGCCCACCCGGGTCTCACCCGGCGCTCGCTGGGGCCGGCGTGACTCACGCCCTTGACTCCAGCAATTGTCAGTTCAGGCCCTGACTGCAGAATTAGACCCCTGGGGGGTCTGGGAGAATTAAGGTGGAAAGACATGTTGGCATTTAAATAACATTTTCCCCTCTGGAATGGGCTGTGCCAGCGCTGCTAATTTTGATGAGTTCTATCAGAGGTTTAGGCACCCACTTTTAGGATGCCCGTTGGCACCTGATTCAGTTCACATATAATTTGGGATTAAAGTACCTTGGGGATTTTTTTTCCCACAATTATTATTTGTTCTCACAAGTCAGTTTCTGGAGGCCTCTGCTGATGTGCGTCAATCTTGCAGGGTTGATGTTTTCTTTCTCAGAAATTTTGCTGATTGCATTTTCTTTTTTTTTTAACACGGGTGTTTTTTCTCTTTCTCTCCTTCTCTTTCCCCATTTCCCACAGTCTGCAGCCAGGAGGGCGGGCACGTCCTGTGCAAACTGTCAGACCACCACTACCACCCTGTGGAGGAGAAATGCCAACGGCGATCCCGTCTGTAATGCCTGTGGGCTCTACTACAAGCTGCACAATGTAAGTGTGACTGTAATACTCAGTAATGAGGCCTCAGCTTCTGTGCTGAATGATCCAAACTCTTCCTTAACTTGAGGATTTCCAGTCTCGGGTGGTGCCGAGACCTCTGTTATCCCTTTGGGGACCTTGGGGTTTGGAGCAATGAGTCGTCAGCCCTTCAAACGTAGCCTATCCAACTTGGGGAGACATAAAACAAGGTTGTCCATGGGTAATGTTAGAACTTTTCCATGCCTGAGCCAAGAAAGGAGGGGTGGGTCGACACAGAGAGACATTATCTGCTGCTGACTGGGCTCAGAGAGTTGGAAAAGACAACACACTGTCCTGCAAGCCGATACCACTCCTATGTGTAACTTGGTTCCTCCAGCAAATACAAACTCTGGAAAAAAAGAAATACATGCCAAAAACTATTTAGATCATTCCTGGGTTTGTGGCTGCCTTTGTCCTGTCCCCAAAGATGATTTATTTAGGCCCTACGCTTGTGCTGGTTGATGCAAACGAGTCCCAAACCAAAAAAGGACTTGATTTAGTTAGCGGGTTGCAGAGTCTGTTGAACCTGTGATGTGAATTTTAAAGCATCTGTCATGGAAGGGAAGGAGAAATGAAATGAAATGGCTGGCAGATTTAATCTAATATCTCTATACAAAGCTAGCTTGCAGGAACCAGGGATATGTACCCCAGGGAAAGAGCTAAAGGGACCTGAAAAGTCTTCTACTGAATAATACTGCTAATAAAGGAGACTTAAGGCTATTCCTGTTCCTCTCATTCCACATGTGGCATTAGAATAATTATTATGTGAAAAGAAGGGAAAGACTTGCAATTTCTCTGCTTTGATATTTTTTTTCCACTAGTGGTTGATTGCTTTGTGTTTGGTTTGGAAATCTGGGGCTATGTTTTGCCTTTATGTCCACCCATGCAAACACATCAAAGATGTATCGGGTTTCATGGGGCATCCATCCCTTGTGGTATCTCAGTCCCTTCCATTTGTTATTTCAAACTGTTTGGTTTCTTAGGATGAGTAAACAAGTTTGGATTAAGTAGAAAAAAACCCCAGCAAACAACCAGGCTAATTTTTCACCTGTTTAATGGGAAGCATCTCTTTGGAAAAAAGGAAAATGTGTTTACCCTTTAGTGGGTAGGTGTCTCAGCATGCTTTGAGTCTCATGTAGCAAGTAAAGCTTGTCATCAAACTCTCAGTGTGATCACTGCAAACAAACGGGTTGGACCCAGAGTGAAAACTCTCAGAATATCATGAGAAAATATCGTTTGCTATTTCCTTGGCAAGAAGGGATCAAGGTCAGACAGCTTCACTGAGGGGAGGGATCTGTGCTGTGCTGTGTTTCCATTTTGGCCTTGTAGCCACCAGTGAGTGGTAGGACTTAAATCGTATAGTTTGGGAAACCTCTAAGGAGCTGCTCCTCCTGTAGCCAGCAAAGCCCTTTGAAGAAAATAGGCTCTTCTTGGTTGATGCTGGTGGATGCCTGTGTTTCACTGGGATGACTTCTACCCTTGAAGACAGTGTAGTTCCTCCCCATGACTGCAAAAGATGGCAGGATGATGAGTTACTTCCATTGTAGACATCTGACTGAGAAACCTCCTCCCGGAGTGTTTAGAATGGTGTCTGAATTCTCCAGAAAGGTGCCTTCAAGAGCACATCCTTTTCATTTTTACACTAGCACTGCAAACCGAGTTGGCCTGAATTGACCTCTAGATTCACTGTTTAGGGAAATGCCGATCCAGCTGTGAAATTTGTGACATGGGGCAGGCCTTGAGCACATTGGAATCATTTTCATGTTCATTAAAAACACCAACAGCTGCTAAAAGGCTCAGCACAGCTACTTACCAAAGTCAAGTAGTATCTTGCCTTATGAGCAATGCCATTAATGGATCCTGCTTAAATGAAACTCTCAGAGGACCGAGCTCCTGTATGGAGCAAAATAACCAGGCAAGCATACTAAAATCCAGATATGAGTGGGTAGACCCTTTTTTTTAAAACAAATTCTTAAAGTATTTACTAAAGTATTTTGTATTTAGTATGTAGTAAAGTATTTACTAAAGTATTTAGTTATGACTGTGGTGAGAAGTGTAGTCCTGCTCCCTGTGTGTATATTATCTCCTGATTTCCATCAGGAGAGGGGTCAGAAATCGAGAGGCTGATTGTAGCATGTCCCTCCAAAGCAGCTGTCAGCATAGATGTTGTGCCAGTGCCAGTGGAAGGTCTTTGGATGCTTGGAAGTTGACTTAACCCTGTTTCAGGCTAGGCTGTAGCAAATTCCTGTCCGCTGTTTTATCCACCACCCCCCTCCTCATTTTTTTCTTTTCTTTGGGTTTAATGAAATTTTCTGGGACCTTAACATCATTAGGATATTTTAATGGATTGATGTTGAAACTTACCTAGATTTTACATCCACACCGGGAGCGATTGCAGTGAAAAAGCTAATTTTTTTCCATGGTGTTAATTTTTTCATGGAGCTGTATCAGTTTGTTTTACTGTTGATTCCCACAGCTTAAGCAAACCCATTTGTCAGTAGGATATAAGCAATAATCATAATAGTCTTGGGGTGCATTTAGTGAAGCTGTTGGCATTCCTCCCACTGACTTCAACAAGAGCCTGCTCCATTAACACCAGTATTAACAATGACTAATATTTCACATTGATACGGTGCCTTTCATCCCATGGCATCCCAGAGTGCTTTCTAAGATACAGCCAGCCTGGAAGATTAACCCAACATTGTAATGACTATGTCTGAAGGATAAATCCACTTCAGTGACAGGACCTTATTGAGGTCAATGGCAAAATCCCATTGTCTTCAGTCAGAGCCAGATCAGACCTATAATGGTTAAGACTATCCCCTGGATTTGATCTGTTGACTGTGAGGTTCTCGTCCTTGTTATTTTAGTCCTTAGAATTGGGATGAGCCTTTGCACACTTCAGGGATGGGTGGGAGTGTACCTTGCTGGAGGTGCACAGCAGGCTGGCCTGGGCCCATAGAAGTGAGTGATTTGCCATTATTTTTGGTAAAATACATCAGAAAGGGCCCCTTTCATAAAACCCTAAAGCAGGCCTATGTGTCCCAAGAACTGAGCAGTCAGTATTTTGCATACGATAAAACAAAGAGCATAATTCCTGCCCATAATTAATTGGCTCCATCTGAAATTAATGAATTTCATATACATGCGTTGGGCTGGTTTAATTTTAATTTAGCATGTGTTTGTCATTTTTATCAGAATGAATTTTCACGGAGAAGGTCTTCCCTCCGGGTCTTTCATTTCTCTACCCCAGAAACAGAGATGGGTCCTTGGCTTTGATGTTTTGGGGACCACTTTAACCCTGCTGTGACTGGTGTTTGAAGTCACTGGAAAAAATTTCCAGCTTGCTGCTTTGACTGTGCTGGTTCCTGACATTTATCTGAGTCCTTATCCGTTTGGCTCTCGGGTTAGTTACCTGCTCAAGTGTGAGACCATTTACACTGGGATGATGTGGCCAGCCTACAGGTTGGATAGCACCTCTGACCCCAGCTGTGGGACTGGCCATGGCTCTGTCACCATCCTGACACAGAGCTGGCATTCCTATCCTTGAGTTTCACATCAAATCATAGCCTGGGCCATCCTGTTCTTAGAGATTGAGTGAAACAGGAGAAATGTTGCTTTGGGGAAGTGTTCATTGTCCTGTGGGATGTGACACCAAACAAAGGTCAGGATCCTGTGCTTGTTCCTGGACCCAGCACAGCCCCAGTCCCACCACCAGGCTTATGTCACTTTGCCACAACCAGCTCCCAAGCTTGAAACTTTGCTGCTTCAACTGGAAATTGGTTCTGGCTGCCCCTGAGTCTTTGTGTCATGATACAGATCCTCATTTGAAGCTGGTGGGGCTGGGCCTGTGTGTGCCTCCCTAAATCTGAGCTGGATTCATCAGAGATTGACACTTCCTGGCCTCCTCTCACGTTGCTGCCTGGTGGGGCTCACTTGGGACTTCTTCCTGGCCTTGAACCTGGCCAACACCTTCCTGTTAAAAACTTAAAACAGGCCAGGCAAAGCTTTTCAATCCCAGTCATTCATCTGTAGCAAAGGGCCATCCTGGTGTGTGCATCCTCATCCCTCAGTGAGGACAGAAAGCCAGGGAAGTAGCTTATGTTGTGTTTGGAACCCATGACATTTTAAATTTTGCTTGTTGCTGCCACAGGGCTGTTGTTGAGCTGCTCATGGGCAGGTTCTTCCTTCCTACCTTTAGCTGTTGGCAAACAGGGCTGCTCTCTCCAGCTCCCTTTATCCAGAGGCAGAGGAATCAGCCTTTTATTCACTTATTTTTAGGTGAGGTGAAGGTTCTTGTCACTGCTGGTAAAAAGAGCCTGGGGTCACAAATTCAGACTGGAATGACAAACTCTGCCTAGTCCTTCCACTCCCCATAATTCCATCTTTGCATGTAACAGGGAACTATTTTATCCCGGCCTCCCTGGGGAGAGAAATCCAGGAATGATTCCCATGCAGTGAAAAAGGACCAGAAAGGGGCTGAGGAGCAACAAGTGAAATTTTGCTGTGATCTGGAAGAAGGCAATGCTTTGTTCCTTGTGCTGATTTAAGGTCTGATGGACAAAGAGTTGCTCAGGACCCTTGCAGGGGCATCTTTACATCTTTTCATTGTCCTTCACAGTAGATCCTGGTGGACAGTGGATCCATTTTTTCTACCTTTTGTAGAATGTCCATCAGCACCATCACGTGCTCACATTTATTACAAAAAATGGTTCAGCCTCAGGGTGATCTGCTGCCTTCTGCTATGGGTGAAATCCTGCAGAGGAGCCAGAGCAAGACCCGTTTACATTCAGAAGCCCAGATTTTTAAGGTTGTTTAGGGACATTGGAGGGATAAATCCCTCCCCAAGTGTGGTTTGTGGGAGTTTCATGTCACCTGTGCTCGTGCATGTTGTGATGCTGGCTCTCTATGCAGTATAGAATCACAAAATCATGGAATATTCTGAGTTGGAAAAGACCCACTGGAATCACCAAAGTCCAGCCCCTGGCCCTGCACAGTAGTAAGAATAAATAGAATTTCTTACAGGATGTCCAACAGATCTTTTGCTACCATTTCCTAACCCTGGTGGATGCATGGATGATCAGTTCTGCTGTGTAGGTTCATGAGGAGAATTTAATGTTTATTTTCCCTACAGATGTGTTTGTATGCACATAGAAAATGCTTTGCTGGTCAGCACAGATACCTGTTTCAGCCCCCCACTAAAAAAAACCTGGAAGCCTTTGGAAATAAAATCAGATTAGCTAAAGAAAACCAGAAAGGACGATCAGAGCAAAATCTTTGGAAAGAAGAAAAATGAGACAAGTACCTGTCCCTTTTGTGAAGAGCTGCCCAGCTTCCTAATGGAGCTGTGAAAGCTTGAGACCCCTCACAGCACTGAATTCCCAGCAGTTCTTGCTGCTAATGGTTTTAGATCAGACAGGAAGCCTCAGGGTGAGACGGTGTCTGTGGGGAATATTTCCAGGAGGTAATGATTGGTTTCATACCTAAACATGGTGCAATTACCTAATGTGCAGATAGCTGAAATTTTTCAGCTGCTGTGAATTATTCGGGTATGTTTTGCTCCTATGTGGCTCTGCCAGCAATTTTCTGTCATCTTGTCTTCAGAAATTTCAGCCGAGCTTGGGATTTCCTGGGGGGGTCTGAATTTTGGGATGGAAATGGAGAGGTTGGGTAGCCACAGCACATGGTGTGTACAGGGGAGGAGTGGGGCTGTGACCAGCTGGTCCTGCTGGGCTGGGGCATGGGGTACCTGGATCCCATGGTGATTTGGGGAGAAGGGATGGAAGCACAAAAAAATAATTGATTTTTGTTTAGATTAACAGACCCCTGACTATGAAGAAAGAAGGAATTCAGACCAGAAACCGAAAGATGTCTAGCAAATCCAAAAAGTGCAAAAAGGTCCACGACAACCTCGAAGACTTTCCCAAGAGCAGCTCCTTTAACCCCGCCGCCCTCTCCAGACACATGTCCTCCATCAGCCACATTTCACCTTTCAGTCACTCCAGCCACATGCTGACCACACCGACGCCGATGCATCCTCCATCCAGCCTCTCCTTCGGACCTCACCACCCTTCCAGTATGGTCACTGCCATGGGTTAGCAAGAGACTCCCCTGCTGAATGCTTACGGTCTCAAAATGAGATTTACTTTATATACTACTTGCATTTTTGCAGGCGTGTGGTTATGGGTCTGACGTCCCGAATCGAATGGGAGGGGGAAAAAAAAGAATAAATAATAAAAAAAAAAAGTTATTTGAAGGTGTAAGAGAGAGAGAAAAAAAATAAAAATGCAGAAAAAAACAACAAAAAGCACAAAAATGGAAAAAAAAAGAAAAAAAGAGAAAAAAGTAAAAAAAAAAAAGTTTTAAAAAGGTGATGTTTGCCACTTTTTAAAGGAACTCACTATGGCGTCTATGTATTCTTACCCACTGAATCTGGATACCATTTGTGAATAAGCCATTCAGAACTTGCATTCCCTATTGGACAAGATCTCTAGTGCTGTGAAAAAATAAAATAAAATAAAATAAAAAATGCTGAACATTGCATATAACTTATATTGTAAGAAATACTGTACATTTGAGGAAGACTTTATTGCATCTGAGGAGCTGTAAAGAAAAAGGCATGAAGGACTCTGAGAGAATTTTTTTAATGGAAAAGAAAAAAAAAAAAGAAGATGGGAGGACAATTTAAAAACCAGAAAACAAACAATGCAGACCAAGAGGAAACGTGGTCTTACGAACAAATGGACCAACTGCCAGTCATGTCTTCTCCTTTTATTTTATTTTTATTTTGTTTTTCTTTTTTTCCTTTTGGTTGGTTTTTATTTCGGTTTCTTTTTTCGTTTCCGGGGAGGGGGAGGGTGCTGGCTAGAACGGTTTTGATGATGCATTAACTAACTAACTAACTAACTAAATAACTAAATAAATAAAACCTGTAGGGAGATCATTCATTTTGGGCCACGGGCCTTTTACGTAGGAAGTACCAATGGTGTCAGGCAATCAGTGTTAACATGCGGACATTGCCAACAAGGGGGTTTCAGATAGCCATTCTCCAGGTCTATACGCATTGTGAACAAGTTCCTGTAATTGTTGTTTGTATGTATAATTCAACGCACCAAAATAAGAAAGATGTAGATTTATTTCATCCTATTATACAGACTGAATGGTTGTACAAATTTATTTACTGCTAGTGATAAGACCTGCTTTTTTTTTTTTTTTTTTTGGTTTTGTTTTCGTATTTTTTCCTCCTTTTTTTTTTTTTGGAGAATAAATTAGATTAAATTCTGTTGACTTAACAGTGTTTTGTGCTTGGGGGCGGGAAAAGGAATATTTTTCTTTCTTTATTAATTTTTCCTAGCGTTTGGATGGTATTTATTACGTAGTTACCACGGGTACGGGAATGTGTGACTCTGTGCTCATGCTAACAGCCAAAGCAATGTTTGCAGTGGCTTGATAAAAAAAGATAAATCACAGAACAAAGGAAAAAACCCTCAAAAATAAATGGACTGCATGTTAGTGTAACCCCACTGTCCAGTGTGTGCTCCCTGTCCCTTGAATCGCAGCCCAGCCGCTGCCCCTGTGTGACTTTGGGCTCCCAGGTGGGGTGGGTCCCTTTGGGATCAAACTGGCGTTGAGGACAATTTGGGGCTGGGATAAGTGCAAAGGTACAGCAGGGTCCTTATGATCCTGGCTGCTTTTAACAAAAGGGAAGGTTTTGGACAGGAGATGGAAAAGCATATTTTGCTCTGTCTCATTGGGTGCTCAGTGATAGATCAAACAAGCAACAGTTGAGATCTTGATGTGAAATCAGGATGGACCAGATCTGCCCTTGTCTTGGAGGAATGGGCAGAATCCATTAGGAAAGGCTGAATTTGATGAGAGAGGAAAATTCACAAAAATTCAAAGGCCATTAGCCAGTCCCATCCTGCAAGAACTCTCTTTGAAACAGTGCAATTTTAATTAATATTGCTATTGATAGCAGCAGAATTTGGTTCTTATTGTTTCATTTCTGGTGGTTTAATCTTTAAGAATCCATTCTTCTTTTAGTTTTCTTCTAGTTTACTCATCCAGTTTCTTTATACTATCATAAGGGTTGGAAATTCACCTTCCAAATGAAGGGTTAAACTTCTTATTCAATCACTCCATTTGCCGGAGATTTAAGCGTGGTGTGATAAGACAGAGGTTACCAAGGCTGTGAGAAAATGCTTGAAAAATTCCAAACAAAAATACAGCCCCCAAATGTAAAAAAACCTCAACAGACTTGACCTGCAAATTATTTTTATATGTTTAATGCTGAGTGAAATATTTCACCCAAAAATATGTGTAGTCCTGCCTTTCAGTGCCAGGTGGATGGAAAAATATCATCATATCTGTCACAGCTGTTTGAACCCACCTTCTCTTGGGTGATTTCTGCAGGGAGGGGTAACAGTGGCATGGTCTACTCTGCTGCTGCAGGATGGTTCACATAAGTGAGGGTGTTTCATGTAAGAAAAAAAAAAAAGAACACTTCAAAACTTTCAGGATGATTATACAGAGGTCAAATAGTTGGTGAGGAGGTGCAGAAGAGGGGCAGAGGACTGACCTTTATTTGGGCTCTTTCCCCCCTGTTTCAAAATGAACCTGGTTAAAGTATGTCTACCATAAAGAGGGATTTGGCAGATGGAAGTGGAACAGGCAGTAATTGTTTTGTAATGTTGTATATTCGTTCCTTTCTTCTCTGTTGACAAAAATGTGTAAAAAAAAAAAAAGTCAGAACAAATGGTACACATTTAAATCTTATGTTAATCACCTTTCTGCTTTCTCAATGGATATTTTAAGCAGAAAGACTAAATGTCGAAATAAAACAGAGTGAAGAATTACTGAGATGCAAATGGAGATCTTGTTGGCTCCTAATTAATCATCTGTGAACTATAAGCTATTTTCAATTAGCCTGACAAATCAAAGGAAATAATCATCTTTGCTGATATTAAGCTTGAGAGATTATTTTTTTTTAATTCGCAATGCTACAACCTTTCCCTCCTTTTGTTCATCAACAGATTGCAGTTGGGCTAAAATATTGTTTCCAGGACCTCAGCAATGGCAAAAATCTGAGGAGGATTTGCATGGCAGAATTTTGCAGTCGGCAATTATTATGGGTTTTTTTTCCATTTTCCTTAGATGGAACTGGCTCCTGAGTTTCTCTCTCTAACTCTTTTTTCCTCAAAGTGGAAATATGTTCTTGCAGTTTCCTTCTGATGTTGTTTCACAGGTCTTAGGGGCATCGAGTGAAATGAAGCAGGATTGGGGCCAGCCCAGAGAATGAGCATCCTGGAAAGGACACAAATGGAGACACTCTGTCTGCATATACTCTAGGAAATATATACATTTTGTCTAGAGACTTCTTACATCAATTATCTTATATTTCAATGTCAGGAGGAAGATGAACAGAATCCTTGAGATCACAACCCCCAGCTACCACATAAGATGCTAAAGGAACATTATTGTTCTATCAATTTCTCAATTAATTTTTTATTTTTAAGATTTTATTCTCTTTTAGCAAATATTACAAATTTTATTGTCTTGAAGGATTTTGTTTGTGTGTTTGTGCTTATGCTTTTGTTTCCTTTGTTTTGTTCATTTGCTTGAGTGGACTTTTATTCCTCTTTCCTTCCCTTTAATGAGTAAAATCTGATTTTCAGAAAAGGCTGAGAACTGTTGTTCTTGGACAAACACCTTGTTAATGGCCACTCTGCCTTTCTTCATTGCTGAGATTGCAGGGAAGAGCTGATGATGGGCAGGTTGGAGCAGGAAAACCCTCTGAGTCATGGCTCCACTTTGGTAATCTATATTGTGCAAACAACACCATGGAAGTCATTAGTAGAGCCAAATCTTTTGGTCTTTTTGCAGGCAAAATTGCTTTTGGGAATTTGAGTGAGTAATAGCTGCAGTGCTGCTGTGTCCATTGCAGCTCCATTTTACTCCAAGCAAAACTCCATCGACATCAGTGGAAAGATTCCTAATGAGTAATGCAAAGAGGCTTGAATCAAGACATCCTATGTATTATTTTAAACCTTATCACCTTGATTTATCCAGCCTACAGAGGAGGAGACTGAGGAGAAGCCTCATAGCAGTCTACAGCTTCCTCACCCAAAGGAGATGTGCAGTGACAGGAACTGGTGTCTCCTCTCTGGTGGCCAACGACATGACCTGAGGACATGGCCTGAAGCTGAGTCAGGGCAGGTTTAGGTTGGATATTAGAAAAAAGTTCTTCACTCAGAGCGTGTTTGGGCAATGGAACAGGCTCCCCAGGGAAGTGGTCACAACACCAACCCCGACAGAGTTCAAGGAGTGTTTGGACAATGCTCTCAGGGGACGTGTTGTGACTGCTGGGGTGTCCTGTGCAGAGCCACGAGCTGGACTCAGTGATTCCTGTGGGTCCCCTTCAATGCAGGATATTCTAGGATCTCAGTTAATGTTTTAGCTCTACTAATTCCATAGCAGTACACATGTACACACAGCTGCTGTGATATTGAAGGGATATTTTTAAGATTACCAGCCTCAGTGCTTTAAGGTTGAAGAAAATAGAAATGTTACAATTAGCTCAGTCTGCAAACTTTAAATTTTTATCCTGTGCTTTTGAATCACAAGTTGACTTAGGATTCATCTAGACCTGTATTTAGGTTCAGATTAGCAAGGTGTTTTTGAAGTGGTTTCCTCCAAGGTGGTAGCTCCACCTTGGAATGATGAGATTTTACCTTGGCTCATGAAGCATGGTTTCCTTGGACCTCCACCTACTACACTCATCTCAGGCCTCAGGGCCAGAATAAAACTACATTGAAGTTACCCCCCAAAATATGGTCTTTGAGTCATCAGCATGGGTTGTTTTCCACTCCAGAATCACTTGTATTTCTAATGTCCACAGACTCACAGATCACAAGTTCTCATACTCCTTTTTGGCCACTGAGGCTCTTGATTCACTCAATACTGGTTTTAATCTGGGGAAGAATCAGGGTGGGTGGTGAAAGGACAAGAGGCAACCTGTTTTGTTTTTGTAAAGCTTCGGAGGCGTTTGGGATAACAAACCAAAAGAAGTTTTTATTGAAAAAACCCTGTAAACGAAGCCTTTAAAATGTCCTATTTACCCCTACTTCTTCCTATTTACCCCTTCCATAGAAATTCTATATGGCATTGGAAAACTCAACTCAGCCTTGTCACATGGAAACAGATACTAAATGTGTGATCATCATTAAGATGCCAAATTTCACACCTTGAACTCTGCTTTGTGTGCAGAACTCTCAGTGGTATCTAAAGCCAGAGAGTCTCATATCTGTATTTATCCTTCAGAATATCAAATACCAAATTCTCTAAAAATACAATGGTCATCTCAACCTGGACTGCAAATCCAATGCTGAATTTCTTCCACTTCCTCCCATCCCTGAACCTGGGGAAAAGATATGTTATGAAGATAAATCCACCACTTGTGCAGAGTTTGGATGCAGGTTGATGAGCACTATGGAAAACTCACCAGGTTTGACATGTCTGCAGGAAGGTAGGAGGGAGGAGTAAGCAAAATACAAGTCCATGGCTCAGGAAGGGCAATGTCCTCCCTGTGCCTTGTAGAAGGAACAATAGAGGAGGAGAGAGGGTGAATAATTCAGTCTGGTGTTTCCTAGCATTTTGGTGGCTGATTTTTTAATCTTCACACAATTTTTTTAAAATACAGTTTTTGATTGCATTCTTCTGTAGAAATAGACATGTACAGGTATAGGTGGGTGCTTCTGGGTGGTGTGGACTCCATACCTTGTCACAAAGGAGATGGAATGTGTGTTGTGACTGTGCATAGGTGTGTGTATACCCAGAGACCTGGGGGCCCCTGTGTCACCTGTCTGTCTGTGCTGGTTCTGTGTGTGCCTGTGTGGAGATCTAAGCTAAGGCTCTACAGAAACCAAGGCACAACACAAATGTATAGCAAATTTATACCTGTTTCATACAATTCCCTGAGGCTGTGCAGACTCCTGGGTGGATGTTGGATCACTCTATTGTAGAAGTATATTTCCCTTGTTATAAGTTTAAATTAAGGCTTTGACCTGAAGCTCAACTCATTTTTTTCTCTCAAGGTACAAAACACCTGGTTATTTAACCTGTCCTTTTACATTTCCACTCTGGGTTACTGTCGACTGTAGAGGCACTGACATAATTAATGAAAATGTGTCCTCTGGGAAGACAGAAGTGACTGAAATGCTCAGGGAAAGTTTGCTTGCAAGCCTGGTGTTCATGCTAACGTGGATAATTAGTGAACCACCTGCATGCATATTTAGACTTAGCCCATGACCATTTTAATTCCCAATTATTATTGCATTGCAGTATTACAGTGCAACTGTTTATTTCACTGTTTGTGTGTTAGAATCACATTAACCTTCTTGCACTTCTTGAGTGGATAACTCTTTTCCTGCTAAATCACAAATCACCCAGGGCATAACTCAGGGTGGTCCCGTGGCTGCAGGTAGCATTGCTGCCTGCAGACCTGGATTTCTTTATTCCAAGTCAGAATACCATCCTTCAGCTCCAGTTCTGCTTCTAATTACACTCGTTCCTGATATTTGCCTGTCATAGAGGGGCTTCTTCTCTCAGCTGCAACCATAGAGAAAAACTAAGAAGTCAGAAGAAGTGGAGAAATCACAGTATGGGCTGCTGTGAATGCAGAGGGGTGATGATGATTTGTTTTTGACACTGGTGGTTTGTACCCTCAAATGCCAAGACTGCCCATGGCCAGGGAGGGCAGAGGATCCCTCTCTGCAAGAGGTGAAGTTGCCTCCCTTGCAGAACGTCAAGCCAGTTACAGAAGGTCATCCCTCTTCTCCACGCATGCAGAAATGATGGCCGACGAATTTACTTCCTGCAGCGTCGCACTACAGCAGATTTATAGATTCTGTGATAAGTTTTAAACTATATTTAGGGACTCTGAGGAAACAGTAATGAATAGACACAGGTCCTGAACTGTTATTCTTGATTGCAGCTGCTTCATAATAGACTTTTTTTTTAAAGTATCAGTATGGGACAGGAAGTGGAGGGGAATATAAAATTATGCTGAGCCCAGAGAAAGGAGGATCCTCAAGTAGAAATTGAACAAGACCCATGGGAAAGCCAAAAATGAGGAAGGAGGGACTGAACATATGATGGATTTCTGAACAGTCACCCAGGGTCTTTCCATTAATAGCAGGCAGGATGTTTTCCTTTATGAAAACCTGATTAAGTTTGTCAGACACTGATAACCTTTCTATAGGGATTTTTATTCTTTGTACTGGATGCGTGGACGTAAAAGGGATATTCTTGCCTATTAATTTCCGTAGGGTGGCTTTTCTACAAAATCCTGGACATCCAAAAAGAGTTATGCTTCCATCTGCTCCTGCCAACCTTATTTGTATTTAGGAGACCTTTTCCAAAGGGGTCGTGGGAGAGGAAGGTGAAAGCCTATGGATTTGATGATGTATATTTGTCCCTGTCGTCTCTGCATAGCTACTTCATGGATGTCACAAAGGAATGGTTGTTTTTCGTTTTACAGAGTTGTCCTTTTGCATCAAGAGATGTAAAACCACTGTGCAGGCTCTGGTGGGAACATCTCTCCTTATCACTTAATTGGAAAATTGACTGGAAGCGTTATAGCACAAACCTTGAGCAGCAAATTCTGTATCTCTGCTCTGGGTTGCTGTTTCAGAGTCCTGTCTCAGCTCTTGCCCTTGGAGTGGACAACACCCAGGTCTTCCTTGGCTTCTGGCTTTAGCAGCAGGTCTCAGATTTCACTTGCCTGTGGTGAAGAGGATATCTGCCCAAACTGTTCCTGTCCTGTCTGAGTGGAAGGAGTTGGTCTCTGCAAGATTTGTTTGTTTTAAGAATTGACACTGAAGAGAGATAGGAGGCAACAAGCTTTTCAAGCCTCCTGCATTCTCAAAGACCTCAGGATAGTCAAGCATTTAAATGCTTGCTTTACTGGAGTATGATAGATTAGCACAGAGTGGCTAAGCATCTCAGACATGATTTATGATGTTTAGAGAGATGAGGAAATACAATGTTTTCACTGAATTTTCATTCCATTTCCATTTCACCATTTCTTTCCGTTTCCCCTGGTCTACTTGATTTTCCTCTCTGACATGATGTCATGCATCTTCACTGTGCATGTAGAGTGAATAGCTCTCCAAATAAAATCTGTGTTCAAACTTTGATGACCAGGTCTTCATGCAAATGTTTCTAAAATCCGTTGCCACGTCTCATTCTCTGCTCACTCTCAGGAACTACAGAATTCTCCCTTCAGGCTACTGGATAACCAAATTTTCTCTCTTCCCCACATAAATCTCCTGGCTTAGGAATGAGCCATTTTTCCTTTAAGGCACTGGAAGTTTGTAGACACTGAAAATCCAGGGACATGGAAGGGAAAACATCTATCATGCCTATAGAAGTTTATTGATTTTGATAAGTGCTCTGGCCGAGATTGATCCATAAAAACATACTCCTACTGTGGCAGGATAATCAGAAAGACTTCCAGGTGCTTTTAGATAGCTCTGTAATGCAATTTAAACACAATCTTTGACAATTTTTGCGTTTGGTGACTGAGGAACCTGGGTAGTTTATATTACCTAGATGGAGGATATGCCCTATCCACAGTTTATGGGTATGGAGACATTTGTGTTCCCATTACCTGCAGTATGGCATTAGGAGCAGTGTGAGAGACTCACATGTGAGTCTACAGGAGCTACAGCACATTGAAACACATCAGGTGATGGGGTGAGCACCCACAAACATGATCAGGTTGACTTTCAAAATAATTTATTCTGCATCCCTTTTGCTAGACTGAAGTGAAACCTTTCCTGTGTAAAAATACATGATCTCATTTCAAAAGACCCTACATTCAAAGTGTCTGCTTCTTAATTTCTGAGTCTCTTCCCCTGTCTCATATAATCCATCCTTAAGGCCTCTAGTCTTTGCTAGATTTTTTCTTGTGCTCAGCAATGCACCTTGAAGCATTAAGTGCAGCAGGATAGATTCAGTTCATTCAGCAGTTGATTCAGAAATATGAATCAACCCAAATCCTGATCTTATGGAAGAGGTGGCTTCTGAAAAACCCCTCTCCTCTCCCTTGAGGTGTTGATGGAAAGCTTCCTGCCTCGTTTGTCAGCTTTGAGCCCTGAGTGGGGGTTGGATTTCCTGGGCTGTCAGCCATTCTTGGTCCTCACATGAGCAGACAACCTGTTACAGATGATCAATAGATGCCATTGCCTGCCCTGGTGTGTGAGGCTTTTCAAAAAGAAACTCCCAGGAGGAGATTCAAGCCTGGGATGTAATCTTGACCACACTCCGTTGACATTCAATCAGAGGCAGTTATGAAGGTGGAACCTTCCTTCCAAATGTTCACAGCACATGTGCCTCAGGCAATGAAAAAACAGGTGAAAAAGAGCTGTCCAATCCTTCTCTGTCACTGTGATTTCTTTTTTAGTTGGTTTTTTTTTTTTTTTTTTTTTTTGTACCAGTATCTCGGAATTTTTTTCCTCCTTAATACCTAGGGAAAGTGGAATTACCCCTGGACTGGAGTCATCATTTGGGCTAGTCTTTTAAAATTTTAGGTAGTCAGGAGAAGTCTGTCTCTGACCTCAGCTGTACCAGAGTAATTGGTTTTGGTGGTGTCAGAGCTGTGACACTAAGGCTGGAATTAATCCAGGAAGTGATGTCTGAATTATACCTGTTAGTTGAGCTGCATGAAATAGGTGCAACATTTATGTTCAAACTATCTTTGGAGTGAGTATCCACTAGCAATATTCCTGGTTTTGAGACAAGGCTTTTACTTAGAATCCTCTGATCCCCAAAACCTGCATCAGTGCTTGTGGAAGCGGGCCAGTGACTCACTGGGACACTGAAAAAACCTGAGGTTTCCTCCAGAGGTCTCTTGCAACAAATTTCTGACTGTTCTTGCTGCATTACCAGGACCATTTTGCATGTTTCTCTGCCATCTAGGCTTGGTATTAGGTCTTTAGACCAGGCTAAATGTCCAGCTGGAGATATGACCTTTTCAGGTATATCTAATCAAACATGTGTCCTCAGACTTAAGGTTTTCCCAGGCTACAAACACAAGGTTTGCTTACCAGTAGTTGTCTGGAGCTTCTCTACAGTAAGTAGAGAGAAAAAGGCAGTTCTAAAGTTTTAATCTTATACATATTTTAGACAGCCTTTTTTAGGATGCCATCCACATCCTGGAAAGGCCAATTGCTTTTCATGGAGTAGCTCTACTGGAGATGTGGGCTTTGCCAACATCTGGAAAGAAGAGAGATAGGTCCCAGCCAGAACTGACCACATGCAAAGCAAGGATGACTTTGCTGGCCTTTGACCTTCCCACAGAAGATTTTCTGGTTAGTTTGGAAGTGGCCATGCACTGTATGACTGCAGGGGATTTTCCAAGGAGTACAGTGGGTAAGTAAGGAGAGACTTGTAAAAACATCCCCCCAAAATGGCATCCCAGTAAAATCTCTGAGGCCCAAACCTTTTCAGATCTGTGCATCTTTGTTTTTGTGTGCTGAGTGCTGCTCTGATTCTTCTTTATGTTTATTATGATCAACTAATTTGCATTAATCAGGTTTTCTTTTTGGTATCAAAAGGGCTCCTGGCAGCAGCAGCAATAATTATAGACACAAATAATTTTAATATTTATCTTATCTAGCATCTGAGCATGTATTTGGAGGGCACCCAGACATAGCAATGATGTTAAAGAAGCTTGAAATGCCATTGTATAGGTAAATAAACAAACACATAAATACTTTGATTCTCAGCTACATAAAATTAATGCTTCACACACCTTAAGGGGGTTTTATTTCATGGTAAAGCATTGTTAAAGCTCTAAAAATCAAGTCAGGACTACTGAGGCCTATTTTAACTTGTGCATTTAACCTATTGCAATATTATGGTCATGTAGACACAAATCTATGAAGAGGTCCTTAAAAACCATATTTGTTTATCCTTGCCCACATTAGCTTTGATTTTATCTGGGATGGTGGCATAAAGCCTTAGGCTCCAATGCCTAATTCTGTAAATTATTAGATTCTCTCCTTTTTGTACATCTGAAAAATGGAGCTAATTAGCCCCATGTCACCAAACATTGTGAAAGCATTTGAGATGCAAAATATTGTATCTCCATTTTGCAAGAGTAACAATGCATTTCTGAGGATGAGGTTAAAAGCTTCAAAGCCAAAAGAAAAAAGTGACTGCCATAATAGTACCAACCCCATCCAACTCCAATCAGTCACCTCAGAAATGCCAAAGGCCCCTTTATAATAAAACTACTATTGCAGTACTTTGCCATGGCAGGAACAAGGTGATGCTCTGTCTGAGAAATATTGTTCTCTGAGATTAAAATCCTGATAGATCTTCTAAATCTGCAACCGTGCCAACACACAAAGCATGGCTGTGCAAAAAAATCAGGGGTTGTTTCAGCTGTCAATCATAAAAAAGTTAGATATTAAGAACATGAAAAATCATTTTGGCTAGAAAAGAGTGTTAGATTGTGGCACTGCATTGGGTACTTCTCACAAGGGCTAAGTTCCTGGTGAGTCCCATAAGTTTGTAGTCTCCCTGAAGCTGGGTTTTGTTTTCCAGTTAGTTTTACTAAAAAGATTACATGTAAAAGGGATGGAGACTCATTTCAAAACCGAGCTTGAAGGTGACAGAAGAAAGCTATGGGGAAATTAATCCCTAAATATATAATTTCTACATTTTCAAAATATTTCTCCTCTGAAAATGTATTTGCTTTCATGTTCAAAAAGCAAAAACTTTTGATATTTCATTTTGTAAAAGCACTCCTCATAAAAAATGGACTTTAAAAAAAACAACAAACCAGCCATCCCCCCGCCCCCCAAAAAAATTAATAAAGCAAATGAATGTGAAAATTTTAGGGTCAAGTTGAACAAAATATTTTGCCTTAACTTATAATGCATTTAAAAATAATTCAGCACAAAATGAAAAATAAATGTTAGCCATCTTCAATTTTTTGTATTCCGTTTCTAAATGGAATCCCTCCAACAGGAGAGACATTTCTAGCAAAGGGTGATTTTTTTCCACACCCAGGTTATCCTTGGACTTAATCTGCTCTCTTTGTGATCAATAATCAAGCTAGGCCAACCCAGCCTGTCTTCAGAAATCCCATAATTAACAGGGAGTGTGACATTTTGCTGTTCTTTTTAGGCACCCTATAGAGATATCCCATGTAAGAAAAGCTTTATTTTATCTATGGCTGACATATTGAATGTACCCATAAATGAGATCACACATTTCTGTCCAGGCAGAACCATGAACAACGATGGCACCACGTAAAAAGAGCGTGTGTGTACATGTGCAGAGTGAGGAGCTGGATTTTGGTTGGGCATAAAAATCTAAAGACTTTAAACTATGTAGTTATCAATTCAGCTGTCAAATAATTGTACCTCTTCACACTGGGTTTTTGGCATGAACATTTCTAAGGCCATCTTGTAAGAAGAGCACTAAGATGTAGAGGACACAGAAGTTTCCCTTCCCTTCCCTTCCCTTCCCTTCCC
>WAAE01005993.1:32660-46138 GCA_013400495.1 Nicator chloris
TTCTCTTCTCTTCTCTTCTCTTCTCTTCTCTTCTCTTCTCTTCTCTTCTCTTCTCTTCTCTTCTCTTCTCTTCCTTTCTTCTTCTTCTTTCTCCCACTGTCTTTCCAAGGCAAGTTAAGTGTCCCTACACAGAGGTTCCAAAGACAGAAGCAAGCTCTTTTCAAGGCAAGGAATCAGTCTCAAATGGTTTCAGAAACCTCATCCTGAAGGGTAAGTATCTTGCCAGGTTCATGGAATGTGCACTGTTTTACTTCTTTAGGACAGACTTTTTGAAGGTTGCTAAAATATTGTGATACAACGAATTCTTCTAAGACATCAGTACTGGTGGGGAAAGAAGTGAGCCTACATGAGCCAAAGCTGTGTGTTTTCACAAGTCCTTCAGCTGCTCCCCCGTAATCCAGGCACGTAGGGGTGTAAATCCCAATCTAATATCTTGGTTATGTTTGTTCTACTACTAATAATAGCTCCACCTACTAGGTATGGGGCGTAACTCACTGACATTTGTAAGGCCATCTGGGTCTTACAAGTAAGACACAGTGTGAATCATATGTTCTGTAACAAAAACAGTGCTGACATTTCCAATTTTTGCTAACAGGGGTCTTGCCAGCCTGGAAATGGGGGTTCCTGACAAGAGAACCCCAGAAGAGAGCCCACAAATTTTTTCTCACTTCACCTTTCATCTCCCATTTTTAAAAAAGACTAGTAAAAAAGAATAAATCCCTTTGGAACATAGGCAGGCTGTGCCCAAAGTTTGATTTAAAAGAGGAACAACCCATCAGGTCAGGAGAAATGGTTAAGTGCAGCAGTGCTCAGTTACCTCTGCATGACCTTCCTTGCAAACATGGACGGGAGCCTTTCAGCAGTGCTGCAGATGTTGGATGACTCTGCTTGTGCTGTTGAAAGACAGGGGTGATAAATAGCACTTGAGCCACGTTTCTCCCCTCCTTCAGGCAGAATTTGAGAATCTCAGGTATACAGCCTTGGGAGGGTGATTCACGAGGTACCACTCGCACCGGCTTCCTCCAAGGGAGAAAGCTGACACTTCCAGGACACTGACCTCAAGCCTGTGTGCATTTTATGTGTTTCAGCACCCTCAGGAAAACCACAATTAGACGTTGCCTCCCTGTATTTAACACTCAGAGACGAGCAAACAACACGGCTGGGGAGCGAATGATTGAAAAACAAATCTCAGAGACAAAAAAAAAAAAAAAGCAACCAAACCTGACACCACTTGGGTGAATTCGAGCTTGTTTGGAAGTGAACTAAATACCTTTTTGCACCTCCCCACATGATCACCTTGCAGAAAAACAGCACCTCAGCCAAAAAAAAAAAAAAAAAAAAAAAAAGGGCAACCCACACAGATTTTGCACTTTGTAGAAGCAAATCTGCCTTTGTTATACAGCTATGTCTGGCCAGGCTGAGCCTTGCACCCGCTCCTCGTGCCTTCCCCTCCCATGCAGCACACGAGCTCAAGATGTTGGCAGCTGAGTGTAGGCAGGATCTCAGATATCATGGCAGTATAAATAAATAGAGAACGATGAGATAAAATATACAGGCAGATGGAGGTGCTGATAGTGAGATAGGCTGATAGGGTGGTCAGGGTTACTGTGCTTTAGCACATGCATAAATACGTGGGTTGTACCCCTTACCCTGGGGGCAAAATATCCAGCATCCAACATGACACATACGTGGCCATTCAGCCAAAAGTACTCCAAAGCCTTTAGGAAGAATTAACCTCACCTTGTATGGAACACTCAGAGTAACAGCACTTTGTATTTAAAAAAAATATATATCTTTTTTAAATGGCACATATTCAGAAGTGGGAGTGCCACAATTTTACCCCAAGGTTTCAAGAAAAAACCCAAATACTCCTATATTTTCTGTACCCATCATCCCTTTTTTAGGTAGGCAAATACCCAGTTACTACGCTGAGACATGCTTCTATTATAAGAAATGTCCAAATGGCCATTGGACAAGTGATTTTTTGTTACATTTCCAAACATTCATAGATTGGTTTGGGCTGGAAAAGTCTTTAAAAATCACCTAGCTCCAGTGTCCCTGCCACTAAACCAAGTTGTTCCAAGCACTGTCGTACCTGACCTTGGACACTTCCAGGGATGGGGCTGCTAAAACATCTCTGGACAGCCCTTGCCAGAGTCTCACCACCCTCACCATAAAGAATTTCTTCCTGCTAATATCTGAACCTGCCCTCTGTCTATTTAAAGCCATTCCCCCTTGTCCTATCACTCCATGCCCTTGTAAACAGCTCCTCTTCAGCTCTTGTAGCCCCTTCAGGTATTAAAAGGCTGCAATACGGTCACCCGGGAGCCTCCTCTTCTCCAGTCTGAACAAACTCAACTGTCTAAATCTTTTCTTACAGGAGAGTAATTTCATCCTTCTAATAATCTTTGTGGCCTCATCTGGCCCTTATTGCTATGAAAACCACCAGAGAGATCGTGAGGGGCGTGGGCTTCTCTTGACACTTGACCAAGTTTTCAGTGTGCAGAAGTTATTGTAGACCTGTACAAGCTCAGTGGTGAATCTGAATTCCTGCCTGAATTCCTTCATCATGCTGTCTGTGAGACCCTTCCCAAGGATAATGGCCTAAGAGCACACTCTGGTTCTGGTCTGGTTTGATACAGAGCCTGTTACTGGCTGGTTATTTTTTGCCAGAGCACTAGTGATGATTGGGAACACTGTCTTGTTTCATACTCACTTACTGAATTCAGCTTTTGGTGACAAGCAATTAGCACTCTGTAATCTGTGGTGTGGAGGGCAATATATATGTTTTAATAAACAGAACATTTTTTATCAGGGACTAAGCACTGCTTGAATTTGCCGAAGAAATTTGTCACCAAAATAAATAAGGGAAATGTTTAAAAATCATGGCACATGGGTATTTTTAGGGTAAAGTACTTCCTTTATGAAAAATAACTGTTTGAATCTTTTTGGCATTTTTCATTTCCAAATGGCATTTTCCTTGAGGGATTGACCTAATTTATATTAAAAGAAAGAGATAAGAAAGAAAACTTTTAAATTACTTCCAAATGATACTCAACATTTCATTTTCGGATGAAGAAAATGTTTTGAGCTGACTCAAACTATTTTTGTTGTTGTTGTTTGTTTCATTAAAACCAAATGAAAACTTTCAAACTTCCCGTTTTGGTTTGCTTTGACTCTTGTAATTTTTTTTCCTCTGCATTTATTATGCTTGGCCCTGCTGCTGGAAAATGCAGTAATTCTCTGAAGTGAATCACCACTGGTGACCTCTTTGAAAATAGTTTTGGTGATACACCTCAAATATCTCCAATCTTTCATGTCTTTCCTCAGGTCTGAGCATTTGTTAATTAAGCATTGCCCCACAGCGCCAAGGGAAGAAAGCTATTACCATAAAATGAATGCAGGATTTTATGTGACCCCGTTAGAAATATCAGGACTGTCATTTTTTCCAAGCAAGGAGTAAAACTGAAATTCTTGGAGTGTTGCCTCCTCAAACCACAATAGGTGATTTTGCATCACTCTTGGGGGTTGTCTGTCCATGTAAAGCGGTCAAGAATGCAGCCACAAGTAACTATGGCTAGGAAATTATGATTTTTTTTTCTATGGATGAATTATGCTCTCCAAGCCACAATGTTGCCTTATCTGGGGCATTTCACAGAGGGTAATCAGGCACTGGTGCAAAAATAAAAAAAAACAACCCAACTGAACTTTCTGTGGATGTGCAATGCAAACAAAACCACAGATTTGCCTTCCCCACCCTTGCACCAAAACTATGTTGAGGTTTTGGAAGGTATATTCATATTTTCATTTTCACTCCTCCAAGGTAGGACAAGAAGCAGGATGTGCTGACATACCACAAAGGGCTGTCTGGACTGGGTAGGTTTCCAGCACGTTTTTGCAGGGCTCAGGATGGCTCTTGTTCGTGAGCGGGTTTGGAGGTGGGGCCTTTCCCCAGCCTCGCCGTCCTAAGTGTAAAGACTGAATCTTGGTTGTGGGTGACTGAGGATGGGTCTGGCTTATGGATACAAAGAGGGCAAAATAAAATCTTCATTCCTAAACTAGAATCGCAAAATCACAGAATGTCCTGAGTTGGAAGGGACCCACAAGGATCATCAAATCAGACTCTTGGCCTTGCCCAGGATGGCCCCAAGAACCCCACCATGCGCCTAAGAGCATTTTCCAAAAACTCCTTGGGCTCTGGCAACCTTGGGGCCATGATCACTTCCCTGTGGAGACTGTTCCAGTGCCCAGCCATGCTCTGGGTGAAGAACTAATCTTAGTTCAGCCCTGGCCAAGTTTTTATTGAGGCTGCAAAAATTTCTGTTCTCATTGACATCAAGATAAATTTTACACCAATCTTAAAACAAAGCGGAAGTGAGCCAACAGATAGTGACCAACAGCAGAGAGTCAGGGAGAATAAACCAAGATTATTTAATAGGAGAATTGCAGTCTTTTATTTGCATTGTTTCTTTTCCCCAGCTCCAAGCTTTGCATAAAGCTGTCTTTGTTAAAACACTGTGTTAGGCTACGGTCTCAGATTGGCAAAAAAGCCTTAATGCTGGGGTTTAATGCAGCGCAAAAACAAGGTATAGTTGCTTTAAATGAAAATCAAGGGTAGGCAGCCTCCTGAGAGGCTCAAAGTTTAAACAAATTACAAGAAGTATTTCTCAGGTGAAATTGGAAAGGTTGCTCTCTGATGCAGAAGAGTGACCATGAGTCCTCTGTGTTCACATCATCCTGGGTATTGTAAGAAGCTTTCTTGTGAAACTGTTTGCCAAACCAGAAGTCCTAAATTGAAATGTGTTGACAGAAGGAATCTTACTACTTGCTTATAATTTGAATACATCTTGAGGCAGGTTATGAGATGATGCTGGTAAGTCATGACCCACCCTCCTTCCTTCCTCCCTGTGTCCTGGTGCTCATTCCAGCACTGGCCAGGGCTCTCGAGGCATCTGGCATTTTGGGTGCTGATCCTGAGCATCATCCCTTTGCCCTGTGCTTCAGAGGGGAGAGAGTGTGCTGGGAAGTTGGCAGGATCAGGCCCTTCACCTCATGCAATCCTATGAACCCGAGGGAGCCCACACACAGATTTGTTCTGTAACACATAACAAACAACCTCGTTTTACTTAGAGGGAGGGAGATGAGCACTTTGAGCAAATGATGCATTAAATCAGGGCTGCCAACTGCACCTTGATGTGAGTGCTTTATGCCAAAATCTGTCTATCTATCTATATAATCTTCTATATTCCCAGCTCTTCCTGCTCATCTATCTATCCATCTCTCTCACTCCCTCCCTGTATCTATTTTCCTTATTCCAATCTCTTTCTGTCTATCTGTCAGTTAATCTATCTACTTATTTTGATGTCTGTCATCAGAATAACATCTGTTAGGGTGTTTTAACTGTGCTGGCAAAGGACACATTACAATTCCCTTGACACAATTACAGTTCCATGGAAGTCAGGCCCCAGTTTACCTTGACTGAAGTAAAGTGAAAATGGTAGTTGGGCAGCAGGTTTTATTGTCCAGGTCAGAGTCTGGAGATGGAGTATAGGGCTAGGATCTAGCCCATGGTCTGCTATGGGGTTATCTCGTTGTAATCCCTCTTTTGCCCTCAAAAATTTTCCTTCATTTCTTTTTTCTCATTTCTACACTCTCCAGGCCTTCTGTCAGCACCATAAACAGTTTTCTGCTTTTTGTCTGGAAAATTAACCCATGGGCTCTTTGGCACACGTAGATGTGACACTGAGAGAAGGCCATGGTTTTGTGAGAGTGGCAGTCATTGGACTTGATTATTCTAAAGGTGTTCTCCAACCTTTATGATTCTATGATCCCTAGGTGCTACTGAAAAGAAATGAGAAGTTGTTTTCCCCCTACTCTGGTCTCATATGTGAAGGGTACCCTCTATTTCTCTTCAAGGGCATCAAATGTGGAGCTGTCATTTTGCATTTGCATTTGAGTATGGGTAACTGGTTGTACTCTTTCGTCTCCAACTATCAAATTTTTTATTCTTTATTTTTGTTTTGCTTTCTGTCATCTGAAAGTAAATGAATCTGACCTTTTCTTTTCTCTCCCCATCTCCTGTCTCTTTGTTGTCCCCGTGTTTTACTCTCTGTATGTGGTAAAACACATGCTTAGCTGACTTGGATTGTGTTCCCTTGTATTAATTTCTACAGCCTGCAGCGAGCCATGAAAACCCATCTGAGCTGGGGAATAACAGTAGCTGTGCATTGGCTGGTAAAGGCAGAGGAAGAGTTTCAATGTACACAAGGAAATCGAACCTCTGATTTGCATAAGACTAGACTGTGCTAATTTGTTGAGTGAATAGATAGGTGAGGAACAAAAACATGCCTTAAAGCGTGCACGGATAGTTACTGCAGAAACCAGTACCCAAAATGGGTCAGATCCAAAAGGGAAGCTGTCAGAACCCACGGCCTGCTGCTGCTGGAGCTGGTCTTGATCAAAGGGTGAATAAAAAGCAAACATTCATCTGCTCCGTGAAACCACAGTCCTTGGGTTTGAAAGGCATCAGGGAGCCAACTGGCACAAAAGGATGCTCCAGAAGTGATAGTATACACAGAGGTGTGTGTGGGATTATTCTAAGTTCCTGCAAAACCTAGGATCGTTATTTTTTTTTGGAGTTTGCAATCCATATAAATCTCCCCAGAGTTTGTCAGAGAAGTATTGCTAGAGAAGCACAGAGTGAGGCAGATGGGAACATGATCTCATTTCCTTTCCTTTCCCAGTGAAGTGCTTTCCACTCCTGCAGACAAAACTTAAATTTCTCAAGGGAAATGAATCAATGGAAGTCTCTGGGACTTTCCCTCTTTGTTACCTATGAAAGAGACAGACTTTAGGTCTGTACTCAAGAAACATGATCACATTCAGCAGTGGACAGAGAGAGACTTGATATTAGCCATCACATGAATGTACACACACTTATGACGTATATATGTGTGTGTAAGAGTGCATTTATATATGTGTGTATAATATATATATGTCCAGCTAAGCAGGTTTTCCATGTTGAATGAATACCTGGGATCCCCAGCATCAGACAGTTTGATGAAACACACTTTTGCTAAGCATTTGCTATTTTCTCCATCGCTTTTATTTATTTAACTAACAATAAGGAGTGATCTCGGAGCAAGAAAGAAAACAATAATTTCACTACGCGAAAAAGCTCTGAAATAATAAATGCCAAGAGCTCGCTGAGATGAAAGTCCTGAGGTGGTTGTCCTGGAGGAAGGGAAGCTGCTTTGTGGAAGTGCAATAATATTTTCCTTGCCTTAAGACTATGAAGGCTTTTCTGTTCCAGCTTTCCCCTGGAGCTTTCGCAGGATACAGCCGTGTTATTACACCTTTGATAGCGCACAGCCGGGCGATAGCTGCACTAGCAGGTGTGTTAGGGGTTGTAACAAAACTTTACAGTCGGGGCTTGTTTTCAGGAATCCGTTTGATTATGTCTTTAATTATGTTTGATTTATGTACGGCGAGGTGGCAAGAGACCACAGCAGACCTGCAGCAAACCCGTCCCTGTAGACGAGGTCCTGGGTGGCTCAGAAGCGTTGCAGTGTTTCTAGCTGGAGGTTATGTGAGTTCCCCCGGTTGCTGAGGTGGGTATCTATGAAGGCAGTCACCTTTGCTGTCTGCTTTTGGCTTGCTGCTGGCTGAAGGCACTGGTCATGGTCCTCCCAGCATCACTGAAAGCTGTCTGAATACCTTCAGATGGAGGTGGTACAGGGACTGCATGGCCTCTCTCTCTGTAGAGAGCAGAATGGAAGGAAGTATAATATTTTCCTGAAAAAAAAATTAAAAATGCAGAAAATAACAAGAGAAGGAACTTAATGGGTCAGGTGAATTAAGTTCTCTACTTAATGAGAGAATTGAATTAAGTTCTCTTCTCTTTCACTTCTCTACTTAATGAGAGAAGTGAATCCTTCACTCCTCGCAGTGTCTGAAGACAGGTTCAGCTCTTCTCTTTAGAGGTTGATATTTGTCAGCACTTCTTAAAATCTCCTCTTTCAGTGATTAATACACTCACCATTAGAAATAATTTCTCTTGCCTTGTCTGATGTCTCCCAGGAAAAACAGAATACTTCATAGTATCCCTAAACCACCAATTGCTTATTAGTTACACGGCAAGCCCAGGAGATCATAAGTTGCCCCTCGGGCAAGCAGCCATTACCCATTATGGAAAATAATGATCTGAATTTTGGATAACTGAAAAGGGGAGGATTGTAAGTGAGGAGCTCGATTTGTCAGGGAACTGCCAACCATTTCATAGCTGGGAATCACAGAGAAGGTATCTCCTTTGCTGGCAAACCACAAGGTAAAAATATGCAGCTATCAAAGGGGTTCATGAACCTGGATACATCACTGGGGTTGCTGCTTTTGGGTATTGGCAGCCCTCTGACCTCCTACCCTGTGGAATATCCAATGAGGCCAGTGAGATATGAGCTCTGAATGTGAGTGTAGGCCAAGTGAGGACTTGGATCTTCAATGGGAAGAACTATAAAACCTTGCCGTGTCAACAGGTCTATATAAGTACTGCTTTTAACCCTTCATAGTAATTTACCAAATTCATTAGCTATGCACAAAAAGCTAACAGCCATCTGTGCCCTCGCAGACCTGTTATATCCATGAGACACAAGTATCAGTTTTATAGGTGACTTGCCACATGGTCACGTTCTGTATATTGTCTCTGCCCAGGAGTTTCCAAGGAGAGGAGATCTGTCAATTTGTTTTTCTTCTGAATGTGGTGGTGTGTATTGTCCTCCTTCCCATGACGTGAACGTGTGCAGTGGGAAAATGTAAATTGACTGATTTTGGTATATTGATATCCTGTTGACAGTCTTTAGGATTCTTCAAAATAATTCCTTAATTAACTATTTCACTAATGAACATAATAGGGCTCAGTAGACTTGGAACCCCTTTTGCAGTGTGTTCTCCAAGATTCCCTTCCAGTCCCTGGGAAAATCCTAGATGACTCTGGATGGGAATCCTGGATGACTCTGTGTCTCTGCATGGTCTGTTTCTAATTGAAGTGGGTCCCCCTCAGGGAGCCTGAATCTGATTAAACTATTCCTTCACTGGATTTTCTCTACACCATTCCACTTCTTAGAGGGAATTGTTTACCCTTCTTTGGGTGCTCCTGCTCTTCTTTTCTCAGTCTTCCTTTCCTCAGGAAGATTCTAACAGGAAAGCTACTGCTGAACTTTGCAGGCCAAGTGGCTGTATATTTAGGGGAGTGTTTGGAGTAGGAATATTGGGAGTTTAATTAGCTTCACCACTGAACATCTGTCTCAGGATTTTGTTGCAAAGTTGTATCTGTGGCCGATGAATGTGCAAGGGAAATGGGTTCATATGGCTCTGGCATCCACCTGCTCCATGGCACACACCCTAGGAAGCTTCAGTGTGTCAAGTGCCCAGATATCTGAGATCCTACTGCACCTTTTCTCCAAAAACATTCTGCTGACTCCAACCTTCCCCAAGCTCTTGCTGCAGTACCCAATTTGGCAGAGTCCTGCAAGCCATTTCTTAGGTCCTAATGACTGCACAGCCCTCATTTTGAAGGTTCCTCAGTGTTTGCTTCAGGTATGCCAAAAAGTGAGGGTGCGGTGCGGGCTTTGGTGAGTTGGCACCCTCTGACTTGAGTCAGTAATTTCAAGCCCTCATTTTTGCAGAAGGTGGAACCTGGAGCACTGGCTCTGCTCATGGTCTTTTTCCTCCTTCCTCTCTTCCTTCAGGAGGCTGGTGCATGAGGGCAGAGGATGCTGGTGGGAGCCTTTGGGATGGTGACCATCTTGGTGACATGAATGAGGAAAAGGAAACAAGACCCATGTGGAAAGAACAACCCAGTGCTCCTCAGCATTGGGACGGCCACTGGGCCATGCAAGGCCCCCATCTCTGAGAGGACATTGTGGGTTTGAATTGTACCACTTGGCTGGGAGTTGTCCCCACTGTGCAAGCACGTCATGATAACTAGAGCCGTCTACACCTGTGTGGGGTTATCTTTGGCAATGCAGAATGTGAAACCAGCAGCACTGAGAGGATACAGTGTCACAGGTATATATTATAATAACTGATGATGGAACCCTCTGTGCTCTAAGACCTTAGGGGCAGTGGAGCAGTTGTTATAGAAAAGTCGAGACTGTATCATACAGAGTATTTAAGGCCAGGGACATGTTAATCCCACCTCCTTGGATTGCCTTACCCAACCTGCCTTTTCCTTCTTTGTAAGGTTTCCTCACCTGAGATCACCCAGCTCCTGGTGACAATAGATGGGGAGGCCATGCAGCCTGGCCTCCAACCAGGTGGGATTCTTCCACGGCCCTGCCTCTACCACACACGACAAAGAGACTGCTGTTAGTTCACAACCATTTCCCCCACTCCTGATTTTTTAATCCTGAAGTAAACAAGCTGCAGCTACAGGACGGGTGGTATGCAGACACTGGGCCAGGACTGGCTTCCACCATGGTGGTAGGAACAGGAATTCCACTGCAGGCTAAGGGGAAGGGAGAGCCCTCCAAGCTAATATGATGTGGGAGGTCTAATTCCTACCATCACAGGCCTGATTTGTAGGCAACAGATTATTTCACTGGCTTTCACGATGGTTTTTATATCAGGATTTTTTTTTTTAGTGGGTTTTTTTTTACATGAAAGCAGGAGTGTGTGGATTTTGCAGGTAAATTATAATGAGAGCTGATGGGTGCTTGTGTAGGCTTGTAGAGGGTTTGTGCACAGAAAGCAAGCAGGGGCTGGAGGGAATAGCTGAGTGCCCAGGGAAGGTTTAATTAGCATATAGTGAAAAATCTAAAGGTTGTACCGAGCCCCAGTTTGGTGAAAGACAAAAACTCACTGTTCTCAGAACATACCTCAGCAGCAAGCTGTGTTGCACCTGATGCAATGCTTCCCTCTTGGGCCACCCACTTCCAAGACATGATTATGCAGTGAGAAAGGAGCAGCACGTTGCACTTTCTGTTATCATGGTCCTTCTTAATTATACATGCGTAAATGTTCAGACATGGCCACAATGAGCATGGTACACATCCAGGGGAAGTGAGATTCATCTGAGAATCTCCTACTGCTTGGCAAGCATTTATTAACTCAGCCTCCCAACAGCCCCGTGAGGAAAAATGTGTCGAAACCCATTTTCGGTACTAATTTAAAAGAATAACAAACTTAAGCAAGCAAAGTGATTTGCTCAAAGCCAAAGAGCAGGTTGGTGTGAAAGAGCATGCCTTAAAAATCCAGAATAAGGGATTTTGCCCTTTTGTCTCTTCAAATGAGGCCGTGTTCCCACGTTGCTTTGTGTTTCTACAGAAACTACAACAGGGGGGTCCCGGTTCGTGACTCAGGGGCTTGGTTCCCATCCAGAGAGCCATGTTTCCATGATTACTCCTGCTTTATGTAAAATGGCCCTTGCACAGGCTCATCTTGCTGAGCTTTTTGGCGCTGTTCCTGAGCCTGACTGCTACCATAGGGTAGGACTGCAGGATCACATTTCCATTTTGTAAGGAGACACGCTTTCTCAGGATGTGTGGAAGCCTGCTTAATTTCAATAAGGAGTCTGCTTGAAACAGAAGTGCAAGCCTAGATCTAGTGAATTATTATTATTATTATTATTATAATTAATTGCAGTAGTGCGTCAAATTCCTAATCAGCAATCAGACCTCTTGTGCTAGGAAAAAAACAATTGTCCTTCACAATCTCAGGTATAGATCCAGCAGTGCTTAACTTCTAATTATGTGCTAACACGCATGAGTTTTGTTGGGAAGCCGTAAGTTGGGAACAAAACTGGCTTTGCAGACCTTGGCTGACATCTCTGCAGTGCAACACCCTTCCTCGGCATCCCAGTGAAAAGCCGTTCTCCGTGCAGGGAGAAGCTCCCCGCGAGAGAACCGGCCATCCCCTGCGTGCTTCGTATTGCAGGATCAAGGCTTCTATTAATGACAAGGCTTGACCGTGGGGTGAGACCTACAAAGAGAGGGAGAAGGAGGTGCTGAGGGTGCCTTGTGATTATGTGGTTGGCGTGTGTTTCTCCGCCATGCAAGGAAAAGGGAAAGAAAACCAGCTAGACTACAACCAGCGCTGTTGTGCGGCATCCAGACTGCAGCGTCAGTCATGGCCTCACTTGGAAACCCCTGCAAAGTTTTAGTAACATCTGGTCTCCCATGAACAGTGATATTTTATGCGCAGAAACTCAGCTTCACCTCTGTCTTCCAACCTATTCTTTTTTGTGTGTATGCTGATTCTGTCCTTTTTCTTCCTCTTTTTTTGGTGGTTGCCTAGTAGCTCGCAGTTGCATTCTGCCTTATCTGATTGTGCCTAGTTACAATCTTTCTCTGTGTGCCGAGGGCAACCCACCATAAGAGCATATGGAATATTTTAGTGTGCATTGTTGGGGTTTTTTTTCTCCTCCTGGTTTTTTTTTTACATTTTTAAATAGTCTTCGGTTTTATTCCCAGCATAATTTTGTTGCCATTATGATTGTCTTTTGTCTCTGATAAAAGCTGACATCCACAGCCTGGGAGCTATCAAAAGAATCAGGTGAACTGAGGAAGGGTGGGAGGGTTTGATGACTTTGACGCTTTCTTCAGCTTTAAAAAACCCCAATCTCCAAACTCCTGCATTCTGAAAAGGATTGAATCCTTCTTCCTTCTGACTGAAAAACCTGTGTTTAGTTCATGTGACATCCAGATTGCCTTTCCAAGATGCCTCCATTTCTCAGAGAGTGGAGAAAGCCTTCAAAACATGGCCTCTGAAATTCAGGCTATGCCATAGGTACAACAAGAAACCACACATGTAGCATGCTCTTCCAGTTCTGTTTTGCCGTGCTGGCTTGGCTGGATGGGACAAAAAGGGAAAGTCAATGACACCTCTAGACTCTTCCTGAAGCAGTGACAAAGGAAAACATGCTGCTTTTGGCACAGCATGATGCACAACTAAATGAGGGCTGTTGGGCCGACTGTTGCTGGGCTCTTGGCAAACTCTGGTCTTCCATGTGGGTGCAGACCAGTGCTTCACACCTGGAGTGTGATCAAGGGGGGGTTGGTCATGTTGCTTTCCATAAGCTTCCTTTCTGATGCAAATTTGGCTCATGAGATGATGCTGTGTGGTGCGATGTGTGTGCATGTCTGTGTGTCTGTCTGCGTGGTAACTCTGGAAGCCATTAGCCAAATTCAATCACATTTGACAGGACTGTAGATTTAAAGATATGCAGCTCTTGTAAGCTGCTGGAAAACAGTAGAGTAGTGCAGATGGAGATTTTTTTGTTGAAAGAAAGACAACAATGTTAGGTCCAGCCTTGTTAGACATTAGAGAATCCATACAGGAAGGGTATTTTGAATGTCCTACCTGTAGGAACAGCTTTAATTGGTTTATGCCCTATCAGATACTACAGAAATCACTACCTGCTTCTGTTTTCTCTGTGGCACCTAATAAGTCACAAACACATGCATAAGCTTTCTCTTCTCTTCTCT
>WAAE01005993.1:46970-85274 GCA_013400495.1 Nicator chloris
CCTTCCTTCCTTCCTTCCTTCCTTCCTTCCTTCCTTCCTTCCTTCCTTCCTCTCTCAATATCTTTCTCTCGTTTCTTTTCACAAATAAGGGAGCTCCTGCTGCAACCTTAGTGCTACCCTGTAAGAAGTCAACCAACCAGCAGATAAAAATCACTTGGACATGAGCTCCATGACACCTGCTGTCCATCTACTATTTTTCCCCTCATCTAATGCTTGGAAAGGGAATTCCAGAAGGTGTAAGAAACACTTATTAGCTTATTATTTGAGGTAAATCTAATCAGATTATGTCTGTCATAATGACATTTCTCCGAATATAAGAGGAGAAAAAGCCTGGGGACATGACAGCGATAAGTTTCCCACCCAAGACAAACCAAGGTGAGCCCTATTGGTCAGAATGTGACTGATCACTGTGGTTGTACCCTGTCACATCTCTTGCAAGGAAGCTCACATCTTCTTGTGGGTAGGTTAGTACTGTTTCTCATTATTAATATGGCTCTGTAGGTGTGCCAGGCCCTTTCCAGACTAATTAAATAAAAGGTCTCTGCCCCAAGGAACTAACCCAGCAAGGGATGACAATAAACAACAAGAGGAAGAGGGTTACGCAAGTGAAAGATCATGAGATACATCTCATGTTGTACCAGTATGTTGGGCCAAATCCTCAAGTAATTACATAAAGCCCAATTTTGCCAAGTTGTTCATTGTTAGGTTGCTCCACCCTCATGTAAGAAATCCCATTGAATTCACTTAATGAGAAAAAAAATAGAGAGCTGTTCTGGGAGGGGGACGATCACACCTGCAGCCCAAGAAAGTACATCTGGTTGTGTGGAAAGGTTTATCAGGAGATAAAGAGTACAACTGAGCTTTAAGCTGTTATCTGGGCAATACATAGATATCTAGTTTTATTAAGCACTGCAACAAGGTGGAACGATGCACTTGGATTCCCTTGAAATTAATTATTTTCAGATTCAGTCATTATGATTGGATGTTACAAGGCACTTAGGAATAAATGGGAGACAAGTGCCCTTGAGAATCTAGCTTCATATCTTTAAAACTGGATCTTCTGCATCAGCTATCAATTCCCATCTCTCCCTCAGAAAGACCTTGTCTGAGAGGTTCCCTCCTTCCTGAAGCCACAATGACTCACACTGACAGTTGACATTCAAGGAACAAAGAAGTCTTCAG
This sequence comes from Nicator chloris, assembly GCA_013400495.1. Classification (NCBI taxonomy): domain Eukaryota; kingdom Metazoa; phylum Chordata; class Aves; order Passeriformes; family Pycnonotidae; genus Nicator; species Nicator chloris. The sequence goes on from WAAE01005993.1 coordinate 48,153, forward strand.
CATCTATCTTGATGTTCATTTGGGCCAAGATGGCAAGTCCCAATCTGCTTTGCTTTGAGCTTGGAAGAGAGAGGGGCTGATGCTATAAAGATCAAAGCAGGTCCAGACTCCCCTGACGTTATTCTGCTTAAATGTAGGGTTTGGGGCTAATTCTCAGCTCCAATTTCAGGAAAATCTCCTACCTTTCAGCTGTGAGTCTTGGTCTTTCAAAGAAGCAAATGCTCCAGTACCAAAGGAATCTAGGTCTATGGCAAATAACAGCTCTGGTGTTGGGAGATCTTTTTTTTTTTTCCCACTGGATCTAGGCCATAGGCTGCTGAAATACAATTCCGAGAAGTGGGCAAACAACTGCAGGGAGGGAATAGTTGGGAGTGGGACTGTGTTCAGGTACGTAGGTTGAAGGCAAAGGAAACTTTGTGTATGTTGGCTCTGAAACCATGTGAGGTAGAGGGTGGTACACAGAAAAACTCAGATGGTAGCTCACCTCCCTCTTGCCCCCGGGCAAATGCCTTATTTTCAGTTAGGAATGGATACATAATAAAGGAGCCAGCTCTGTTGCCGTCATGATGCAGAACCTGGCAGTGCCTGTTTCAGAATGCTGGCTTAAGCATAAACAATACCACATGAGAACAGGGAGAATGATGATGGACCCAAAATTTGTTAAACTACTTGCAGAGCACACATTTTGCCTGTGCTCTGACAATCAGGGCTCTCACAGAGCTTCCTGAGGCCCATGTGCTCCCAGGGGACTTTCTGCCCTCAATGAGCAGGATGCTGAGACTCTGTTGTTCCTTTTTAGACAAAGTCAGCTCACAGGGAAGAAGGGGCAGGACATCAGGGATCCTATCAAGAACCTCCAGCTGATGTGGTACCCTGTGAACACTCGGGCTTTGCATTTGTTAGTTCACTGTCACCACTTGTCCCAGCTCCTGACCAGGATATAGATGCTGCCCAGCCAATCCAGCCCTGACAGGATATAGATATGCATCCCAGGAAGCACAGATGGATGTCTGCTCAGCACCATCAAGGACTTGAGTTACCCCAGGCTCCTGTTTGTGCTGCCTGTCAGAAATGAAATAACCTGGCGGCTCAGGCAGGGGACTCGAAAGGGAAACTGATACAGAACAGTTAATACAACACCAGTCCTTTACACTGAGGATGAGCCAGTCACTTCTGAGCAACATAAGAAATCCACTCCACCTGAAAAGCATATGTTTCTTTTCTCTCTACAGCAAAGCTCCCATTTCAGGCACAGGTATTATTTGTTTCTCGAAATCCCCTTTCCTTGTGTCTGCTTTGCTGACCCGATCATCTGAGAGCCCTGAGAGTGGTAGTTATCCCTTCCTACTATTGTTTGCTCTCAAGACAAGTTTGGAAGTGCTGGGTGCATGTGTGTTTGCTTTGTTTCTCTTGCTAGTTGTTGCTGGTTTTTTTTTCCTTTTCTGTTCTCTGGGCTTAGATGTACACAAATACAACAAAGAAATCAGAAGCGGGAGGACTGTGGCATGCAAATCTGTCAGTGTGCTATTCAATTAGTGTATTGTTACAAGTGAAACACCAGCAGCCTGGTGAGAAAAAGGAAGTGCCAGGTGCTAAAAGGACAACCAGAAAATTTTTGGTGTAGCATACCAGACTGCTTTTTCTGTCTTCAAGAAGTTTACTTGTTCTTTCTCCCATACAGATGAGTAAAACTAGAGGGCATCTCTGGATTGTCCAAGTTGTATCTTTTCTCTCTTTTAACTCTTCCATGAGCTGAAAATGGTTCATATGGAAGGAAGTTTCTTGGTGTGTTTTTGCTCTCATTGCACTAACTGGAAGTTGTTCAGGTCTTTCACCCTAGTCTTTCTTCCACCAGCCTGTGTTTATTTAGTTTCAGTTTATGCCATTTGTTGTGCTCATGCTCTCTTTTAGTTTAAGTAGATCTTTTTTTTCTCCCTATTTGCTCCCTTGATATATTTATATATAAATCAGCACTGTTGTCCCAGTCCTTGCTTTGTTCACTTAAACAAGCCAAGATGTATCTACTTTTTGTGTATCATGGGTTCATCATTTCCTGACACATCTCAGCACTGTAGCTTTGTACTGTGAGTTCATCTCTCCTAAATACAGGTAGCTAGGATCTGTTTTGTTGCTTTGGAGGTTGTCCTCCATGTGTTTTATGCAGATCAAGACAGAAATTCCCCTCTCCTTATGGGAAATATTTTATGAGGCCCATTTTTGGTAGCCATGTCACTTGGTCTCTTTGAATGCTTGATCCAATTCTGTTTAACACTGTATGAATGATCTGCATGAGGGGATTGAGTGCATCTTCAGTAAGTTCACAGATGACACTAAGTTGGGTGGGAGTGTTGATCAGCTGGAGGGTGGGAAGGCTCTGCAGAGGGATCTGGACAGGCTGTCCATGGGCTGAGGACAATTGGATGAGACTCCACAAGGCAAAGTGGTGGGTCCTGCCCTTGGGTCACAACAACCCCTTGCAGTGCCACAGGCATGGGGAAGAGTCCCTGAACAGGACATCCTGTCTTGTATAAAAAATATTGTGGCCAGCAGGACCAGGGCAGTGATTGTCCCCCCAAATTCCACACTGGTGAGGACACACCTCAAGTCCTGTGTTCAGTTTTGGGCTCCTGGATTAGATGACCTTTAGAGGTCTCTTCCAAGATCAACTATTTTGTAAGTCTATAAAGAAAGACATTGAGGTGCTGGAGTGTGTCCAGAGAAGGAAAGAGAAGCTGGTGAAGGGTCTGGAGGGTAAGGAGCATAAGGAGCATCTAAGGAAACTGGGGTTGTTTAGTCTGGAAAAAAGAAGAATTAAGGGGAGTCTTATTGCCTTCTACAACTACCTGGAAGGAGGCTGTAGTGAGGTGGGGGTTGATTTTCTCCTAAATAACAAGTGACAGGACAAGAGGAAACAGCCTCAAGTCGTGCCAGTGAAGGTTTACATGGAATGTGAGGAAAAATATCTTCACCAGTGTCTTCAGCACTTGAATAGTTTTCCCAGGCAAGCAGTGGAGTCACCATTCCTAGAGTAATTTAAGAGACATGTAGATGTCTGTAGGGATATGATTTAGTGGTGGCCTTGGCAGTGCTGGGTTAGTGGTTGGACTCGATGATCTAAAAGGTCTCTTCCAAACTAAATGATTCTATGATTCTGTGATCCATGCATCCCACTTTTCAGAAATAAACTCAGTACCCAAACTGATTTCTGAAGAACTAGAGTCATAACTTCCTTCCAGCTCAGTACTTCCTCTCTCAACACCACCTGTTGTAATTTCTGACGTAGTGACTCCCCTTTCCATCATAAAATTCCTCTCCTGATCTCCATATTCTACCTACCACTTAATTTCTCATGAGGTACCCTATCAAATGCTTTACTGAAGTCCAGAGAGATTAAACCTGCTACATTTTCTTCATTAGAAAATCAGTGATCTATCAAAGCAAATGATTAAGTCAGTTGAGAGTGATCATTTTTTTCTAAAACATTTGTTTTGTTGCAATTTTCATTTACATCCAAGCCTTCAATTATTCTTTATTGCTGATTGTGTTCCATAATCTGACTTATTGCTGATGCCAGCCCACATCTTCTGGTATAATTCCTTCAGTTTAGGACTGTGTAGACCTTTTAAAGTTATTCACAGTCAGATTTTGTACCTATAATTCGACAAGTAAATAAAATGATCTGGGGTTGATTCTCTGGTCCCAAAAATCATGGCAAGGCATGGCTTGAGACAGTACACCTACACTTTAAAATCCAACTTCCCACCAAAAAAAAGGTTGTCCCGTGGGTATTCTGTACTGGGAATAATGCACATGATGTCTTCTCAACCACACCTCAGCATATGAGGTGCCACAGGACAAAACTTGCTAGGGACAGAGCTAAGAGCAAGGCAATCACATGCTCTGGCCTTCTTTAATATGTTAGTTTAGGCAAAACTAATCATTCTTTGTGCCTTTTCTCAGACCTCTGCAGGGAGATTGTTTAGTTTTCCCTTGAGCCAATGGCAATTTCAAGAACATGTTTCATACTCCCATCCCTCTTTTCCATTAGCCTTTATGCCTCTAAGCCTGTGTTCAGCATTCCCATCCTTTACTGGAAACTTTTGTGATTTGTTTGAATTTCCTTTGCAAATTCTAAGTGAGTTTGACTTGTGGCAATTCTTCCACTCGATGCCTTTGTTTCAGCCATCATATTTCAGCCATTAAAGATTTCAGTGTCTAGTTTGGGATGGGGGCAAACCTGTCTCTCTCCAGAGTCTATGGATGACCTGAAGCACTCATCTCCATTCTAATCCCTTCAAAACTGGGGGAGAAAAGTGTCATCCAGTATTTAAACAACCCTCTCTTTATCTGCTCACTCTTATTCTCACTACAATGAACTATTAACAGGAAAATTGAATGTTTTAGGTGAGGTCTTCAATACAGAAACAGTTCTATTGGATCAATGGGGATTTTCACTGGCTGAGACCTGTGCCCACAACTTTCCCTGGAGGACCAGGATGAGAAAGGTTTGATGCCATATTTTTCCTACACAAGTCAGACACAAATGGGATTGTTGCTCCCATGTACAGATTTTTTTCCTCCCCACCCCTGTGACGTGAAGCATAAGGCTGCACATTTCAGCTACTTTTTGGATAGAGGCAATCATTTCTTAATTTGCCCTGAAGGGGCACGCGCATAAATAGGGAGGAAAAAAATTAAGATCTTGCAGAATTGATTGGAGGAGAGATGCATCTTGTTCAAACTAGAAGTGAAAATATATTCCAAAGGAGAAATCATTAGCATTTTCATTAAATGCCAAAGAGTGTGACTATTAGACCTACCTCAGGCAACCCTGAGGTTGAAAACTTTTCAACAAGATTTAATTGATCCAGATGGATTGAGGTTGTTTTTGTTTTTACCCCTTCCACCCTTCTACCCCCTGCTTAAATCTCTGTACTCCATCACCTGTGAGAAAACCCCAAACCGAACCAAATTAAAATAAATAAACAATGCCTTCAGCCCACGCCCTGGAATGAAAACTGCAGTGTAATATGAAATGTGTCCTGATTGTCTTGTTATGGAGCCTGGTGACTCACCAACTGCTACAATTGGGGTTAGATAAAATAAAGGGATTATAATTAAGGAGGCAGCAGGGGGATGTTACCTGGGCAGTCAGAGGGAGGCAGGCCCATTGCAGATCTGGGTGTGCTGGAAGCCCTGCCAGGGATGTGTGGACACGACTCTGCTGGGGGATTTGCAGCAGAGGGTCTGCTTAAAAGGACTCAACAGGGCCCATCTTGGCTGAGCTACTCCAGCATACTGTGAGGAGCAGGATCCCCAGCTCCTGTTTAGTCTTCTGTGCGTATCCCCCAAAAATGCACCGTTCCCAGCTACTGTGAAGACGGGTGGTCAAGGGCTCACCTGCCAGTCCTGGTTAAGGGAAGTTGTGGAAACGTTGCTTCAGTTGTTGAGGATCTGGCATTATTTCTGGGTAGGATTTTGATCCTGAACCTTGACGTAGGGCCCTCTTTCACTTGAAGAGAAATTTGAATCAGCCCTCTGGACCCAGCAGAAACTCACCTCTGATGACTATAAGTAGGGCCAGTGTAGGCACATCCTCCAGGGCAGTGGGCAGCAAGTTTACTATTGATGGGGAAGAGGATAACAGCTTGGTGGCACATGACTCTTAGGTTTAGACTACATACTTGGCACAGAGGCAGTAATATTTTAACTTGTTGGATACAAGATCATGCAGTATGTAGGATGTTGGGCCTTCCAACACTTACTACACCAATAGAGACATTCTTTTTCTCCTCATGTTCTCAGTTAGCTTTTTTGGCTCTTGGGTTCCTGAAGAAAAATGACTGCAGAAATAATTCTGTTAAAACCTCCTATGTACTTCCCATCTTCCAGCAGCCTGAGTGACCTGGCCTCAGAGTCCCAAAGCCAGGTGGATGGTATGATGGTGTTCCACGTGACAACATGCCAGAGCAGGGCCACAAATTATCTATGGCTAGTGCAAATGCTTCTTATGTAAGCCCATGCAAACCATTTGCCTGGGTGCAAAGCACCTGATGCTTCAGTTTGGGATGGCTTAATACCTCCAGTAATTATCCGAAGGAGCCCTGAACACTCTCATGATTAAATATCAGGTTAGAACTGGACTTGAGATGAAATCTGTGAAAATGCAGTCATGTTTGGAAAAGGTTGCAGGAGTCATCCAGGGCTGTGACTGCAGTATCAGAGTTTCTTGGAAGGAAAAGAGTGATGATTTCTCTAGCAAAAACAATAATGGGAGTTTTGGTAGGATGTTCTGTATTATCCCCAGGCCGGAGTTTTCCCAGGACATAGGAATTTAAGTGCCTGAATGCCATGCTTCACTGAAGGAGTTGGTAGCTGGCTGAGCCTGAAGCTTGCTCGCAAACTTCACCCTGGATTCAGACACGTGTGACTCTGTTTCCTCATGCTCCTCTGTCCATCAGCATCTGCCTGTTGTCACTTATCTGTCACTTACACTGGAAATGCCCTGGGGCTGGTATCCCCTCTTTGTTCAGGGCTTGTGCAGCCTCTTGCACAATGAGCCCTGTGGTAACATGGCCAAACAATTGCTAAGGGTGAAAGATCACCAGGTTACAGATGGCAGAACCAGTCCTCAGGACTGGCTGTGTAATAGAATAACAACAACAAATTCATAATAATAATGGCAGGAGTAATGAATGGTTATATTCAAATGTTAGCCAGCTGGAGCTCGCCACTTGCTTCTTCTGCAGTTACAATAAAATTTATTCTCCTTGCTGAACATGTATTTGCCTGCACTGCCAATGTGTTAATTCTACTCCTCACAGTTTTTCTGTTTGCTTTGCTGTATCTTGCTCAATTAAAAGAAAAAAAAATTAAAAAAGAAGAAATAAAAATCAAATCACATGGCATCAAAGAGCTACATCAGGAGGTCATTGCATCAAATGCTGCCGCTAGTTTAATAAAGGAACTGACTAATATACTCATTAGTGGTGCTCGTTGCTAATGCCCGATCAGATAATGAAATTGAAATATCATGTTTTAGGGTGTAATCAGGATCCCTGCAGGTGCTGGGATGGAATTGCCCCATAGGTACAGCATTACACAGTTAACTAGGTGTGTTACTTGACAGGGTGTTTCAGCTTCCCAAGCCTGCGGGTAGGAAGAGATGAGCAGGACTGTCAGCATAGCTAGTGAGAATGGGGAATTGGGTTGGAAACAAGGGAAAAAAGCTGAGGTGACCTGGGTTAAAGTGGATTGAAGCAGCTGGAAGCAAACGGCAAGAGTCAAGGCACCTAGGGGACCAGCTGGGGCCAGGTGGATGTGTGGACGTGCAGTGCTGGCCCTTTGGGAGGACACATCAGGCTGCTTGCAGATGAGGAGCTCTATGGGATTGCTCGGCACTGGTGGTTGTGTGCAGATAAAGACACTGAAGCAAGACTTCTGGGAACATCAAAGGCTTCACTGCCTCTCTGGCATTTAAAAAGTAGAGAAGAAAAGACCAGTGTGGATGCAAAATCCCCATGTGTGGAATTGGAGCTGGGGGTCCTGCTAGTCCACCCCTGAGTGGGGGTACCAGGCTGCTTGTATCCCTGGCTCAGAGTTGCAAAGCCCTTGGTCAGCAGGCGGTAGCAAGAAGAGATGGTCCTTGCTTCCCTGAGTCTACAGTGTCACCTACACAAGGCTTTTAATCCCCAGTGTGCCAGAGAAGGTGCAATAGCAATCTCACTGACCAAGGATGACAGACAAGCATGTCACAAGCCTTGCACCAGCTTTCTCTTCCCCAACTCAAACATTTGCCTCCTAAATTTTCCACTAAGTGGCTAAGTCCATAGAGGCTTGCAGCACTATGTTTTAAATTGCACTTTTTTTAAATAGAAAAAATGAAAACACATTAAAATATTCAAACCCAGCCCCAGTCTAATCAATGCCACCAGACTTTGGGTAAACTGGGCTGAATGACAAGTGTTTTCCAGAGGAATTTGTTCTGTATGGAAGTTAACTTTAAACACTTTTCTTCATTGCCAGATGATTTAATACTTGATGAGCCAATGAAAGACTTCAGAGACTCTCAAATTACTTCCCAAGTTGCTCACAGAATATGTTCTGCTGAGACAACACCAGGCTAGAGACTTCAGTGGGATTAGCAGCAAAACAAAGTTTTGTTTTACTAGAGTATTTTAGATTCTCTTCCAATCTTTATTTATTTTTATTTTTTTCTCCCTTCTGCTCATAATTAATTAATAATAAAATCTTACATGTCAATAACAACCCCTCCTGGCTAGTGTCTCTCAACACTTTCTATTTGTCCTCTTTCTTCAGCTTCCCAGAACTTCCTCCTTACACTTTTTTTTTTTTTTTTCATGGACTGTCCTGGAAAGGCAGTTCAAATCCTTTCAGAAGAAGCAGTGAGCTCACCCAGTACTTACACACCTACTGTCAAGTACTTCAGAAGAGGGATAAAAGAGGTGGGGAAGAGCAAAGAGAATGTCCCTTCCTTGAGTTTCTCAGAGAAAAATCTTTACTTAACTCCAGGAGAGGGCTCAGGGCTGTGAATTATATGGGAAGGGAGATATCTTCTTGCTGCCCAGAGTATGGTACCTGTATCCTACAGGGAGACATGATTTAAAATATTTTATTTTTTCATCTTTTCCCCTTGGCATTCTCTGTTGGCTGATTTGGGCAGGATCCTAACCGTGTGCAGACAGACTGCTGTGAAGTCTGTTTTTAGGTGGACTCTGCAGGGAGATCCATGGGAATCAGGTCCCCATATAATTACACTTAAACACATAAAGCTATTGCTGTGCTGATAAACTAAACAGGGCCAGGGCTCAAGCCCAGGTACTGGCACATGATCCCCCAAACTATCCAACCTTTAGCATGGTCCCTGGTGATGGTTTTGTCCTGTTCCAACTAGCACTCTCCCAGACAATGCCTGGGCATGGTCCAGGGACAACCTGGGCCAAGGAGCATCACCACAGGCGGTTCAGATGCAGCCCCCCAGTTTTGGAAGGAAAGGCACTTATCAGTACGGACGCAAAGTGATCTGTGCCAATTGGCCCCTGGGCCATAGAACAGACCCATGCATGTCTTATTTACTAGAATAGATGAAGTTAAATGCTTCCAAGAATGTAGCCCGAGATGCTGAATAGGGACTTGGGAGCGTGGATGGGATCATAGCACTGGAAAAAACCAAAGAGGATAAAAGTGGTGGTCAGTTTTTCCAAATATGAACCACTTCCTTCCTACGGATCTGCTGTGCACAGCTTCATTTCCAGAAATCCTAAAAGGGACCAGATTTCTTATTGGCCTTTCCTGATGCTGCTGTTTTCTTGTACAATCATAATTCATTTGTGGCCACTTCCCAGATAAAACAGTATGAAAGTCATGAAGGTGGACAACTAGGGTAGTAAGTCAGGCTTATTTAATACTGGAATAAAAGTGATTTTTTTCACCTGGAACAAGGTGTTCTGGTGTTTTCCTTCAGGCTCTTGTCAGGAGTGTTTGATGCCTCTGTCATAACTTGGTAAAACAAGATTTTTCGCTTCCTCCAATCTGTTCCAGTGCAATATTGAGTGGAAGGTGGTAATAAGACTTCAGTGGTGCTGTTGAGAATAAATCTGGGGAGATGACACTGGCCCATTCTCACAGGATGAAATGAAAGTTGGTATATTGTTGTCTCTTGCCACGAGCACTCAGCTTCCTGGGTGAACAACGGAGCCTGTGTTTGTGCAGCACCTCGTGGAGCGGTGTCCTTGTCCCCAGCCAGCTGACCAAGCAAAGTGACACCACAAGCCCTGAACCCCACAGAGCATCCACATGCCTCAAACAGGGAATCTGTGCTCAAAACTCTTTGCTGCAATCATCTTGATGTTAACCTTTAGGGGAGTTTCTCAGCCCATTGGTAATTTGCTGAATAGGACAAAATAGTAGAAAAGAACAAAAAAAATTAAAGCTTTTAAATTCTGACTTTGGAACTTATTTTGACTTAATCTACTCAGAATTCTGCCCATATAGAATTTAAGTTTCTCACATTAGAAATTAGATGTCTGTTATCTATGCACGTGTGGTCTATGTGTATTACAAGAGGTGTGTGTAATAGATATGTGTGTGCATTCTTTATCACCAGGTGGATACATCATGTTACAATCCCTGATTCCTGGGGCAGTAGAGACCCTCTTTAAAACCGTGGTCCTGCTGGGCTTAGACATGTGGCTGCTCAGTGGTGAGTGCCCAGGTGTCAGCAGTCATCTGGCCCGAGGGGTGAGGGATCAGCCTCACAGCCTCTTCTCAGGATCCTGCTTCCTCATGGGCATTTCTCTCTGGTGTGTGTTACTAGGATGTCTGGAGGCAAAGTCCCCACTCCTGTATGTGTCATTTGGGTGTCTGGAGGTGACATGGTTAAGGCTGAAGGAGAAGAGAGTGGCAGAGCTTAGCTAAGCCCAGCCTGATGGAGTTATCAGTTGTGATCTTAACTAGAAGGTCCTTTTTCTGCTCACTTACCCTTGCACACACGCACATAATTGCAGTGTGAATTCATAATATAAACCATGATGTAATAGACACCAACTCAACTTAATTACTGTACAAATGAACAACAACTTAAATCACAAGCAGAGTCCCATTAAAAGTAATCAGATCCTGGGTGGGGAGATGGTTAAAGGTGGTGTTTGATCTCCAAAGAAAAATATGCTCTTGTTTGGACATAATTTGATATTTTTTTATTATTTTTTCTTACACAGTGTATTTTTTGTCTCTCTCTCTCTCTCCCTCTCTCCCTGGCTTTCTCTCATTTTAATTTTTTCAACCTTTTCCTGATAAGCCAAACTAGTCTAGACATATCTTTTGAGAGCAAATGTTCTCTAAGCTATGTTCATTCCTTGTGAGTTTGTACGTTAATCATTAAATATAATTAATTAGAACATCTTGTAATTAACTTGGAAAGCAAAATTATACAAGGGAATGAGTTTGTAACCACATCACATTTGAAATAAAAATAAAACTTAGACTAAAAAGAATAACTGCTCTTTGGAATTAGATGAGTAACAATGTTGGATTGGCTCCCCCGAAGCCGTAATGTTGGCTCTGAACACATTCACATATATCAGCCATATTTCACATTGATACATTCACTCACACACAGACACACACGTGTGCACACACCCTCGTGCCACAGTCCAGAGTTTGCCCACTACAGGGATGCTTTAAACCACCCCTCTGCCTTCTCTGCCTCTGCTCTGTGGAGGCACTCGGCAAACACGCCATCAAACAGCCTTAGGGTTGCTCTGACTTGCCCTGACTAGTTCAGATGGCCCTTTGGGTGTGATACTGGCTGGAAATCGTGGCATTTCACAGCAGGCTTTGCTGCCAAGGCAAGTGGGAGCTGGCAGGGGCTGGCAGACAGCTGACCATGGGTCAACCCCACAGACGGAGATTCTTGGTCCAAAGGAATCCTCACATACATGCTGGGACCCTTCCCCAAGTCCACCAGTTCTCCAAAATCTGCTCCTGGGCTGGCTTGTGGAGCACAGCTACTGAACCCTCTTAGGTATGGTTCAACAAAAAGGGGAATCGCTTCTTGCCAAACAATTGTTCTCATCAAAAGTTGAATACTGCAGTTATTTCCTTGCAAGTGCAAAGAGTTCTGCCATCCTTGTTTGACTGAATAATTTGGAGTTGTCCTCTGAGACAGAAACTTTGCTGTGCCCAATACAAACACGCCTGCTCGTGGTTACTGCAGCATCTCAGAGTGAGATACTGGGCCTGGGGCCTTTGGGTCAAGAGGACTGCAGGGTCTGCAGGGACAGCACTCCTGGGGATTCCTCAGTTGACTTCCTGGAAAGTATCAGGGAGGCTTGAAGTGACTGTACAGCAGCTCCTGGCACTTTGCTGGGCTCTGCCACTTGCTCTCCATATGGCCTGGGGCATGTCATTTCACCTCTGCTTTTCCTTCCTCTCTGTCCTTGCTGAGTATGTTGTTTTGGGAAGGAGATCATCCTCTCTCTACAGGTTGGACTGCTGTCCAAAAGGGCTCTTTCACCTCTGTCACATCCACAGTTGGAATGATGTCTTCCCCAGTTGCTGACATCTACTGAAACTGGACAGAGGACTTAATTTCTCTGAGCTTGCTCTTGAATTTTGCCTTTTGCTCTTTTGGCAGGAGGAATAAGGGAACCTCCCTCCAATTGCATTTCTACCCTCCGCAGCCAGGCAATCCTTGGCTGTGCTGCTCATCGCCACCTAAGTGAAGAAATTTTACTCACATTTTTGTGGTTGGTTTTCAGGCCAACAGGCAGGAGGCAGCTGGGGAGGAGAGGGGCTAAGAGAACAGCAGCTGAGAGGGGTGGAGAACAGCAGTGATGGAGCAGGAGAAAAGCTCCTCACAAGATGGGGAAATGAAAGATGGAATCATCTGGAAGTCTCAAAACCTAGTGAGTGGAGAGACATCATAGGTGACTGCAGTGAGGCAAAGTCCTTTTCTCTTCTGGGACTATGAGATGAGTGACCAAAGGACTTGGAAAGGTGGCCTTGGATATCCCTTTCCATTCATCAGGGGATTCCTGCTTTGTGCCAAGCTCTCAAACTCTTTGTTGACCCTCTTCACTGGTTCTTAGGCTGGAAATCAGCTAAGAAGCCATCCCTCAGGTAAAACTTGCTCAGTTTGTGGAGGTTTAATTAATTTTCAGGAGGCTCAAAAATATAATCACCCCCTTGGTGAGCAGGGTGTGTTTGCTGGCTGGAATGGAGGGGGAGAGGCACTGGGAGCATAACTGTGATCTCCTTGACTCCGGCTCCTCCCTGCCTGTGGGTAGCACCCTGCCACTGGGCAGGCACCAGGGGTGGGATGCAGCTTGCCTAATGATGAGCAGGTTGATTTTAGACACCTGGGGTAAACCAAATGGGTTGTAGGACCTTCCCCAGGGAGATGGGAGGAACTGGCACCTCATGGAGAAGAGCACCCCATTGTAACAAGGGGCTAAGATCCACCCAGTTCAGGTACTCAGGGTGACAAATGAAGTGCCCATCCTTTCTTCAAGAGTGACATGAATCCCACACACTAAAAGAATCAGGAGCTGGAGTTATTTCCCTGGAGAGGAGCTCCACTCTGCATCCTATCCCCATTCCTTCCACTTTCTCACCTCCCCTTTAGCTGCATCTGTCCTGTCGGTCTCTTAGCTTTGGCAAAACCCCTGTTTCAGAGCAAGATAAGATGAGCCTGATCCTGACATATAAGAAAAGGTCTGCTCTGTATGGGACAAGGCACCTGCCCACATTTATTGTTTTGCAGATACAGGGCACCATGAATAAATGAGGGAGCATGCATAAGCCCCAGGAAGAACAGCACTGAGCGACAATACAAAAAAAAAAAATCCAAGAGAGATGTGACAGTAGTTTTGAATAGAGCTGACACTGAGCAAACACTCTGCACAATGTGGAGGGTGATATAATATCCTGCCCTTTCAGAGTGTCACTGTGACACGTATTTAACATTCATTGGCACCAGCAGCCTGGCTTGCTCTTCACACAGCAAGGTGCTGTGCATATATCTAGGAAAAAAAAAAGATAGTTAAAGAGATGCACCCAGTTCACTGCCCTTTCTTGTGTGGGTGTAAATCTACCTTAGTGGAGCCCATGGGAGTTTTACGACTGATTTCAGCCCCTATTAACCTCCCTGATGAGTAGTAGGAAATTAGGCATGTGTGGAGGGAAGGGTATTTATGAAAAGCAAGGTCTAATGAGAACCCGGTTTCAGAGTTAATTATGGAACAACTATTGCCGCTCCCTAACCCAATACTGCGCCTGATTCTGATCTCGCAGCATGGGAAAGCCAGATACTTTATACCCATGGGGGCTCTTGGGCTGCATATGGCTCTTGAGCAATTTAAGTGCATTTATGCTGGGTGATATCATGTGATCAGCAGTGGGACTGCACCGATGCTGGGCTGCTGGGTAATCTGTGGGATGAAGCAAATCAGCAGGGCTTGCCAGGTCATGCCCAGCCCCATCCCATCCCACAGTGCTGCAGAGAGAAGGAGGAGAGCTGTTGTTATCTCCTCGGCGAACCACTCCTGCTGCTCTCCCTCCCTTCACTCTCTGATGTGCCTGATACGTGTCTTCTGTCTCTGGGCTGAATGAAAGGTGTTGGTAGATGGTTTGTAAGGTCAGCAAGATGGGCCAGCGTCGGGATCAATTGAGTAGTACCCGCGTGTATGTGTAATCAGGATCTGGCCTTCTGCTAATTAAAAAGCTTAAACAAACACATGCAAATGAGACAGATATGAGCACGCAGGTGGATTGCTGGAAACAACACCCTCCACTCCTCCAATTGAGGGGGCAGCCAGTCCCAGCACTCCCTTTTGTTTTGTTGTTTCCACAAAAAAGCTGCCTGTGTTGTGGGGAAGTTTCCCCTTGGTTGAGCTCAGCGCGTTATGGTCCTGGGGCATAAACAGCCTCTTGTCCCATGACACATGCTTGCCCTGGGATTACACACACACAGCTTGTAGGGGATGGCACAAACCCCTTCACTGGGAGCATAAGGAAAAGCCACTTTCCCATTCTGTTGGCCTCGTGTTTGACGGGCTGGGAGCCTTTTTGAGAGTGAAGATCAGAGGGTTGGCAGCATGTGACAGATTTTTCTGGGTCTGATTCTTTTCTCCATGAGGGCCCAAGTACATAGCAGCCCTGGGAAAACCTTCTGGGAAAGACAGATTTCTTGCTCTAAGAATGGTGCATAAAACACAGGTGAAAGCTCTGGGGCCTTTAAACATAAATCAGTACGAAATTTATCATATTTTTCAGTACAAACTATATTCTGGAATAACTCTTATAAATACTTGCACTGCTCTTGCCACTGCACTTCCAGAGTCCTTTGAGAATAGGGATTTTTCCCACTAACATAAATGGTCCTTTGATAATGGAAAATTTGCCTGAGTAAAGGCTGACTTTTTAATGCTGTGATTAACTCATTGCTTTAATCTGGCATAGCTCTTGAAAAATCTCCTGGAAAGAGTTACTGGAAGGGTACTTTGGGTTCCCTTTTCCCTAGAGCCACTCATTCCCTTTGTGCTTACAGTAATGTTCATGGGTCTGGATGGTGATATAGATCAGAGAACTGATCTGGCCATAAACTTAGTTGGCCAAAAAAGGGAAACAAACAAACAAAAAACCCCAAATAAAAAACCCTAAAGCCTCAATTTTTTTCAGCATTGTGTCAACATGAGATCCTCTGTCAGTCAGAGGGAGATGATGGGAATGAGAGGAGGCCATGGATGTGGTTGAGGCACTCCTGTTTGTTGTACACAGTAAATAGAGAATTGCTGGTGCCACGGAGCATGCTGTGCTGAAGACCAACCTCCAACCCACCTTCCAGCTTGTGTGCAGGACAGTTAATATCTACCAGATGCCTGAAATACTTAGCAAAACTTATACTTGAAATGCCAGGCTGTGCATCAGTTTTGGACACCAGGAGTGGAGCATGTCATACTCCAGTTTGCTACAGTGAAGGGAATTTGATAAGAAACAAAGTCAGAGGGAAGTCTCCTCAACAAAATTTCACACTTGATTTCTATGAGTTTTACCTTCACAGTTGATTTTGTTACTTCTTCTTAACATGAGACAATACTTTATTTTATTTTGGGTAGCAGTGAATGTGAAAAGAACACCAGATCTTTTCCACCAATTCTTTAGGAAAGCAGCATCAGACATCTTCCACATCCTCTTCTCCCTGCATGTCATTGTCAAGGAGCAAAACAGTAAAAGAAGTCTCACTCAGCCTAGGTGTGTGATACTCTGCTCCATTTAATGTATTTTAACTTTCAGTAGAACTTAGACTAAATCTCTGTCTCATATTCACAGGCTGGGGGTTTGGCAGAGATGGGCAGAGTGGTGTGTTAATTTGTTTGGCATAGCCTTGTCATGTGGGTTTTTATTTTGCAACTCCACAACCAAAATAAAGGGTAGCTGAGATCAAAGTAATTTACTGTTTAAACTCCAATGCTCAGGGGAAGGTAGAGGTGCTATTTCAGATAGGAAGAAGTCTGATTTCATGTCATTAAAACCGTATGTCTCAGTTCCTGAAAGGACATAAATACACTCATACTTGAGCTTAAAGACAGGAGCATATGAAAATACTTTGATAAAGCAGAGGTAGGATTACATGAAGTGCTTCTTGCTCTTGTGTTGACTTACTTGAGTTAGTTGATTCAGACAAAAAAAGCCATATAGGCAAAGTAACTTTGTTTTTAACTAGATTAAAGTTAGGACAGATTAAAGCATAGAGGGGGCTTGGACACTGAAAACAAATTACTTGTTAGAGTTGATCTGAAAATGCCCTAATCTTTGACCAGTTCAGAAGTAGAAAAAAAATCAAATGGAGAAATCCAGCTTGTACTGGAAGTCTCCACCATGAGTTTGATTATGGGGAGAGCTTGTGACAATTCAATCCAGATAGAGATGGAGAGGTTTTTTTTCCAGAACTTGCTTTGTTTCCAAATGTGATTTGAGCCCCCACACTTTCATGCCTGCTTTACTGAATCTGGTTGGCCAAGCAAGTTAAGAATCTTCCTCTTTTTGAATCTTTTATTTCCTCCCTTAATTTTTAAAGTTTTTTTTTTTTAATTTTTTATTTCAACCGGAACAGGCCTTGAGATGTTGACTCATTATAAAGTTTTGGCTGAAATTCTTGTTCCAAGGCCTTGGTGTCAACAACAGATTCCAGATTCCTGTTTACTTTAATTGGCTTTGCTTTTAGCCACAAGCAAAGATTGCAAAACAAAGGCATTGAATGGCCATCTCCTGATTCCAGTGTGGCTCTACATTACTTTTTTTCCAACTTCCCCCACCCCCCCCAGGCTTCTTATGCGAATGTGTTTGTGAAACCACTTAAATCAGGAATTTTGTTTTCAAGTGGGGACCTAAATTTAGGATACTGCATCCCTCTTTAGAAATGGATAAAAGTAACAAAAGGTCCTTACTTTTCTTCTCCATGGGGATTTCTTGGCCCTGAGAACTTTCAAGATTTTGGATGTGGCATGCCACATTTGCCAGCATAAGAACTGTCAAAACTTTCCCAACCATAATCTACAGCAGAAACCTCAGATTTTTGTTTAGGTGTCTCTCAGTACCAAGCAATGAATATGATCATATATCTGTGGTGCAACTGATGTTCACAAGGACGTGAAAAAATATGACAAATGACCTGACTTTCTAAAGCAGACCACTAAGAGGTATCTCCCATGTCATGGCTGAAGATGAATCTTCAGGAGGAGCCACCTGATCTGCTCTCAGCCCATCCCTTACACCTGAGAGTGTTTTGGGTTGGGATTTTCCAAAGTGCTCAGTGTTGGCTGAACTCCACTGTCAAATTTCCTGACAGTGATTCCCAGTGATTCATTAGGACCAGAGCTAAAACAGGCCTTCTGAAGAAGTCCACAGTGAGATCCTGTCCTGAGGTGCCCATCTGCTGATGAAGGCCTCCCCCAGGGCCTTTTTATTGGTCGTGTAGAGAGAAATGACCCAAGAAAACTGGAACAGTATGCATTGGTGGGAAAACAAATGGTGTTGCCATTAATATTTTGCTGTTGAAGGTGATGAAATTCTTTCTGGGGAAGTTATGAAGGTCCTTAACTGTGTCAAGCAACTAATGAGTTAATCTTTCCATTGCAACCTGTTTCCCTGGCTGATTGACCTCTGGTATCTTTCCCACTCTGCCTGTGGATTTGAAATGTTTATTCTTTCCTTACTGGGGTGTGATGGAGGTGTGTGTGTGCCCACTTTTGCTCTTGGTGTGATCTGAAAGACAGAAAATTCAGGGAAAGCCCTCCTATCAAAATCCTTCAGGGACTCTGAAAGAGCAGAAAGCCCCATTGCATGTTGGAGACTTACAGCTAAAAATGTCCAGAACAACAGTGAAAAGCATCTGTCAGTGAACTTGGCTGTCTCCCTAATTCTCCATCCTTCTCACCAGGCTTTTTCAGTCTCCTCCTCCTCCTCTTTACTTCATGATTCAAGCTCTTTTATCCTGGCTGTTGGTGGTAGTAAGAGATAGATAGCACGTTTGGACGTATTTACCCTCATGTGGCTTGTCCTTCTCACCCCACCCCTGCTCTGGCTGTGATGATGCATATCTCTGGGAGTCAGTGGGAAATCTTTTCACAAACATTCGCTGTGTGTTGTGTCTCTTGTGGGCAGAGATGTTGCTGTGTTAGCCATCATTATTTGATCTGCCTCTCTGACAAGATTGCTTTAAAGCCTAAATGTTGTTTCTGTTCTTAGCTGGGAACACACCATAGTTATAGTTATAGCTTTGCCTGCATCGCCAATTCCAGTTCCTCAGCTATGCTGGGAATGCCAGGTTCTGTGGGATGGAAACTGTGGAGAACAAAATCTGTGACAAGGAGTGCTGCATGAAAGAAAGAGAATGCCTGGAATACTGGAGCACTTTGAGAGAAAAACTTTTTTAGTCTTCTTTTAACAATACTGACCCCAAATTTACCTCAGTTTGTGCTGGAAGTACTCACTGAAGGATGGGATTTCAGAGAAGTGGGTGGGAGAGAGAGAAGTATTGATTCTACCCTGAATGCTAGAAGTGGAGTCTAAATTCAGATAATGAATGCTGAAGCATTTTGCACCCTGAATTTTGCCTATTTTACTGATAATGGTTATTATTTATATAATTTTTAGTTTGGAACAGAACCGTAAATTTCCCTTGCTCACCAAAATCAAAAACTGGAACAGAAATTCATCATCATTCATCATAGTGTTGGAGTGCCTTCAGCCATGAAAACAAAATGTCCACTGAGATGGTAGTTTACCTTCTGATCCTTCCATTGTCATGAATTGAAAGAGTCAGGTCAATAAAACTAAGATCTAAACCCTCCTCCACTGGGAACTCCCTCTCTTGTTCCTCACTATCTCTCTTAGGACATGGAAATTGAATGGGATGCACCTGGGTTAAAGCACTCCTCTATCTATCTTCTTCCCCAAGGAATAACAGGGGGCATAGGAAAACATGGCTGTGTGAGTGTGAGACAGGGAGGAAAGAGTATCTTCTTTAGGAGAAATAATTCTCTTTGGGAATAGCACAGGAGTGCAAGAGGGTTGATATTCCCATCTTTTCTTGGGATTTTTTTGAATATGAGGATAGTTTATAGGATTTCCGTAATGTTTAAGGTCAATTATCTGTCTTTGGCCCAATATACTGCCCGAAGTTCAGCTCTGGTTTTTCATTAATGATTGGGTGTTTTGAGCAGTTTCTATGGTTCTATAATGTATGTTGGCCTTTCTAGACAGAAATGACCATTCAGAGCAGACTGGGAAGGGGAGAGGACAGAAGACCAATGCCCTGGAGTAGCTCAGTGAGGCTTGAGAAGGAGCTGAGGAAAAGCAGAGGGAGCATTTCATTTTTTCCACACCTGCTTTATGCAAGTAAGGCCTGTGGTGGCATGGCAAGACCTGTATATCTCAGGGAATGAAGGCCACAGCAATGAGAGGAAAATCCTTGGACAGTGTGAGTTGGTGGAATGCTTGGAGGCTGTGATGCAACCGAGGAGTCCACTTTTGCCCAGAGTGCAGAGCAGGAAAAAAAAACCCTGAGAAATTATTGCATCTGTCCAGAGATTTTTTTTAAAAATGGTCTATATGGAGGGAATTGTGGGCACACAGTAGTGGGAAGGACTGTGTGACCTGGCCAGGGTGTGAGGGCGTTTGGTGTGTTTCTCTCATCACAATGTGGCACCATCTGCCTCCCAGCCAGCAGAGCTAGGTGTAGATGAGAAACAACAGAGATCAGAATATGACCTCCAGCAATTTCGGGGGTAACAGCTACTCTGTGAGTGACATCCTGGAAACAGCCAGGGGGGAATCAGAGAGAGATAAGATATCTGTGTCTCTCTGACCATTGTCTTCAGCCAGTTTGCAGAATTGCAGGTCAGGTCCTTTTCTCTGGTCTCTCTTGCTGGTTCTCTGTGCAAGTGCCACAGGACTCAGATAAGGAGGAGGTGCAATGGTGCTGTGAGTACACAACACATGTTCACATGCAGCTAACCAAAACAAAATATGCTGGAATCCTTCCTTTGCTTTTGCCTCTCTACATCCAGAAAAGGAATCTCGGGATGTGCAGCACTGGAAGGAGAGAGGGTTTATGGGAGGGCTTTGCAAAAGGGGTTTGGCACCCTCTGTGCCAAAAAGTCTCCTTACAAAAAAAGTCTCTCTCTCCCAGCATGGATCTGCATCTTGCTGCCACAGTGTGACCACTGCACACTCAAACCTGCAGCAGACACAGCCTTGCTCTTCTCCTTCCAGCCATCCCTTCCTCACTCCACAGAGCACCCCAGGGCTCCCCCAGCATCCCAGGGGGATCACCACGGGTGCAGGCAGCTGCAAGGGGACAGCAGGCTGCCACTTCTTTGTCCTGCTCTCTTTGGTGACAGCCCCATACGATTTGCTGGCCAAACCATCCATGTAGGGTCTTTCTGAGCGAGGTTGGTGCAGGCAGCTCGAACAGCAGCAGGAGGTTTTCAGGCTGGAGCAGACGAGGGTGTCTGCAGCCAGCCGATGGAAGAAGGAAACACTCATGGGACAGGGGGAACTGCCATGCCCGATGAGAATGGAGATTTTTTTCAGCCAGCATGGGCAGATCTGGAGCTCATCCCACAGCTGGAATTACCCTTCCTTAGGGAGCAGCCCCAGCTCCCTGGGGAAGGCAGAAAATTCAGACTTTCCTGCATTTTGCTGAAAGAGGGAGGAGCAGGGCAGGTTTCTGCCCTGGGGATCCAGTCACCCTGGCAGCACAGGGGTCGGGGGTGGCTTTCATTCTTCCTGCAAGGTTGAGTCAGGGCTGTGATGAACAAGTCTTGCATAAGCAGGAATGCCATCGCCAGTGGTAAGCTGAAAAACGCAGAGCTCTATTTTCAAAGACAGCTCAGAGGTTATTTATGTACGGAAATGCTCCTTATCTCTTAATTCCCAGACTGATGGGTGGAAGATATGCAAAGAGTGACTTCTGTCAGGGACGAGCTCACCAGCACTGCTGCTGCCTTGGCAAGGGGGAGGGCTCTCTCTGCCTTCCCTGGTAGCAGTGCTGACTAAGGGCCGTAGGAATCTTAATTCCTGGCCCAGAGATGGCAAGCCAAGCTATCTGATGGGCAGCTTGGCTGACAGTTAATATCCTGTCGCAGAGAAGTAAGTACTCATGATATAGCAGCTTTTTTTTTTTTTTTTTTTTTTTTTTGCACCTGGAACGCCTGAGTGGGAAAGCCCAACAAATTCTCCATTTTGTGTTCTCCATTTTAATCATCAGCTCTGCCCTGAAAGTGCCTAAACCAGAACAATTATTTTATATTTCAAAGACTATAACAGAACTCCTCGATATGAAAAAAGTTATTCTGTTCTGCCATGATTATTTTCAGATATTCAGGCTGGATTCATAAATTCAATCTTACTTCCTTGTGTCTGGAACATTATTAGTAGATAGAAATTTGCAGCTGGAAATTAGCTAATGATTCCTCTGTAAGTACAGCAGACAGATGGCAATCCAGTTTCTTTTCCCTGGCTGTGCTGACACTGACATTCAAACTAAAAGTAGTAAGACATTTATTAGTGAGTGGGGTAGGCAAAAGGGAAAAAAAAAGAAACAAACCTAGAGCAATGAACACAGGTAATAAGATGTCATTATTAAAGCTATCTGTCAGAGAAGGACATGCATAAGAATTAGGTGTCCTGGAAAAGGCTATGAAAATATATCTCTACTTCTGTTTGATGGAATCACATTTCAATTTTCATGAACTTTTCACAGACTAAATATATTTGTGTCTAAAGAAATCCTATCTCTTAGTAAGCAGTAATGACAACCTTATTTACACTGAATGACATTTTCCTACTGATTCGGCCAGAAAGAATTAATTATTTTTCTACTGCAGGGAAAGAAAACACCTCATTAATAAATTTTTCTTGGCGATGGTGGTATTCTTGATATTGTGGATCATGTGAACAGAAAAAGTACAACCTACTTCATAGGATTTATGACATAGAAAATAAAAGATGTCTTTTGCATGAAAAGGAATTTTTTAACATTATCCCATTTGGGAGAATTGAATGGAAGGTTCTGGATCACTGGGTGCATGACTCTTAAGAGAAATCTTGCAGGCAGGGAGGCAGGATTCTCTGTTTTCTGCTTTGTCTGACCTCAGCCTCAGTTTGGCCTCCCCAGCTCAGCCTGCCAGGCAGGCAGCTGCCAGTGAAGGAACAGAGGAATCAATGCTTAAGAGCAGAGGAGGCTGGAGTGCCTTGGAGAGGAGATGAGAGAGAAGTGGGGTCCAGGAACCCCCTCTTGCTTTGCTTCTGGGATCAGGTTTGTTTCCCACAGCAGAGCTGGAGAGGAATGCACCTGATGCCCTGGGGAAAATAATGGGAGATGCTCCTTGCATCTCACCTGGAAGTTGTGAAAATGGCAACTGAGGCTGTTTCTGGGTTTATGATGGAAACTTTCCTTTCCTTTCTTTCCTTTCCTTTCCTTTCCTTTCCTTTCCTTTCCTTTCCTTTCCTTTCCTTTCCTTTCCTTTCCTTTCCCATTGTTGCAACCCACAGTAGAGAATTTCCAATCGAAAACCCTTTAGACATCAGGATCCTGAATCAGCCCAAATCCCTGCATGTTGTCCACAGACCTCTTGATCCCAAGGGAATGGCCAGTGCATTAAGGAGCTGCAGTGTGTGACTCAAGGTGACCAAATTAAGGCCTCTGAATGAATAGTGGCTCAAGGGTGCTGATGCATCGTTTCTTTTCTGTAGTGAGAAATTGGATGAGAAGGTTCACATGAGCTCATTCGGTCTTTATGGGCTTGAACCAGCTTCCATTGGAGTCAATAGGAATCTTTCCATTGACTTTAATGAGAGCTAGATTGGATCCTAAATTAGTACCTTCATCCTTCAAATTGTTTAGCAGTGCCTATCCCCATCCATAATTAACATAAACTGGCTGTGATAGTCATCAACAGGAAAATTATACTAAAATGTCCTCAGTAGGTTTATTCCTGCTCTCACTGAAGATGATAGGAGTCTCATAATTAACTTCAAACAGGACTGGTTGTCTGTGTATCGTGATTATAAAATATCTTGATATATTTTTAAGGGAGAGTTCAGTTTGAGCAACTTCTTAATTGCATGTCAGTACTAAAAGGGTTGTCTGTGACCAAAGACAGCCACACTGAAAAATCAGGCAGTATTAAGGAGCATGATTTGACTTTGTGGCTACATAAATCAGTATTTGAGTTTCTCATTTGGTATTCACTGAAACGAAAACATAATCTGAGTTAATTGCTCTTCCCCAAGGTGCCTTGTTGCGCAATGTTTTATAAAATTAAAGCCTGTTAAGTACACACGAAGAAACATACTTTGGATGCAGAACATAAAATACTAGCACCTCTAATTCTGCTGTCATGTATGGTTGATTAACCTGGTACAACAGAAGCCTTGGGGAGAGTTTCTGTGCTGTTAGAAAACATATTTCCACTTAAGGGAATTTAAACAACAAAAGGATCTCACAAATCCCATTGTTGGAGGCTAGGCTGACATTCGGGGCATCCAAGCTGTCTCACAAAGCCGTGGAGGACTAGGGGAAAAAATGCAACCTGCATCCCACTTATGGATAGCTATCTGTCACCCCAGTGCCTTCCACAGCAATTAACAAATAATTAATCAAGCCCTGTAGCCCTTGCTAGGGTGATGTTCCTGTTGGCTTCAGCAGGAATTTTCCCTGGAGTTGGAGTGAGTCTGGGGTGAGGAGTGGGGGGCAGTGGGGGAGATGCTGGAGACAGCAGTGGGAAGGTCACAGTGCTGCCATGCTCCTGGTAGGGCAAGCTGCAAGTCACCTACCTCTGAGAAACCCCAAATCTCAGAGGTTTGAATTTCCCAAGCCCCTGAAATGCACAGACATAACCCAAAGGGAGAAGAGGCACATGAGGTCGAGGAGATTGAGCTGGAGAGCAGCATGAGGGTTATCCATGGGGAAGACATGATGGTCTAGGAATAACAAAAGAAATGCTGCAAGGAGACCTCCCCATGCCCAGCTACTTCAGGCTCTACCTGCTGCTTGCAGATCCTCCCTGGAGCAGGCAGGGAGCCATGGAGGGCAGATGGAGCACATCAGCAGCTGCCTGTTGGACCAGAAGCTGTGCGGGAGCATGTGGGAAGATCAGGAAGGCTTATCAGATAGTTTGCAGCAGTGAAACTGCCTAGTAAGGCATAGTGTGGGAGCTGGGGGTATCCGGGTGAAGACCAGCTGGGAGCTTGCCAGGTGTGTGTGGTTTGAGTTGGGGTGAATTGAATCTTCTCCCAGGATGAAAGTGAGCCTGTATCTTGTAACAAAACCAGCTGGTGTGTCAGGTTGCTACCTGTTTCTGCTCCTGACCTGCCTGTGCTGCCTTCATGGCTGGCCCAGTGGCCAGTACCTCACTCTGAGCAGGTCTAAACCCTCAAGTGAACAGGCACTGATGAGATAAATAGGATAGGATGTCTGGATTATAAACCTGGTTATAAACCTGGAGCTCCTCTTTGTTTTCCCTAATGTTGTCCTTGCATACTGCACGGAGAAATTTTTGGCCTCAAGTTCTGCCAGGGAAGGGTTAGATTGCATATTGGGAACAATTTCTTCATTGGAAGGGTGATCAAGCATTGGAAAACACTGTCCAGGTAGGTGGTGAAATCACCCTTTCTGGAAATGTTCAGAAAACACATACATGTAACACTAGGAGCATTGTTTAATGTTGGACCTGGCAGTGCTGGGTTAATGGTTGAGGACCTTGAGGACCCTAGAGGTCTTTTCCCAACCTTAACAGTTCTATGACTCTCTTGTAATAAAAGGAATGACTCCTCAGCACTGGAGAGCCATCATCTGCAGTGTTTGTTGGGCATGTTTGGTCCACATCAGGAATGCCCAGGCTGCTGAATGAAAAACTGTTTGCTGAAATGTGCACAAATGCTTTCTTTGCTGTGTGTCAGCACATCCCCTCTCAGACTTTGCAAGGAGTTTTGTTTCCATTTTATTCAACCTCAATAACTGGGGAATTTGCTGCAGCCTATGTGCCTTGAAGAATGGGAGAGGAGACCTGGGGACATGCCAGCAAGGCAAAGTGATGGCTGTCCTGGCACCTGACTTGACCGGTCTGTGGATGAGCTGTCTACACCTGGATTATTTATTTTCAGAATGATAGATATTTTCAGAAGGGAACTTCTCCAGTCCATCCTAAGTGAAGGAGAATAAAGGTGGGGATTTTGATTCTTCATGACTATTTATGTCAGCTAACTGAAACTCTGCACATTGATTCTTTACCTTGTCGTCACCTTCGAATTCTGTAAAATATTTAGGACAAAGAACAGAATTTTACACTGCATATGAAGCATAAAGGAAGAGGATTTTTTGGGGGGGTCTTCATGGAATGACTGTTCCCTTGACACCTGCAAAAATGAGCCTTTGAGCCTCTGCCAGAAAATTTCTTACTTATGTAGAAAAATGCTAGATCTTCTAAAGGATTTTAGAGCTATATTTCCAGGTATCCAAGCCTCTGTAGTTTTCTCAGACTTCCTAAAAAATAACAGTAATACTTCAAAAAGTTATTTACCTTGTTCCTGTCAGACTCCTGGGGTAGGTGTCCAGGCCTGCTCGATTAAAACACTCCTAAATTCAGCAGAGGCTGCCTCACCCCCTTCTCTCCTGCTATTTACTATTCCACCCACACCATGTTGGAGCTGCTGCAGATTGTGCTGGGGCTGGGGCTGTGCAGGTGTCTGAGGCTGGAAATTTCAGCTGCTTCCTTTGCCATCCCTGAACTTTGCCACGTCAGGCACTGGGAGTGATGGGGAATCCAACCTGTGAGTCAAACATGACATTCACTGTCTGGTTGCATTAAATGTAACCCACAGCATCATTTAGCCCTCTAGGCTGGAATCTGCCTTAATTATGGGCAACTGTAAAAAACAGAGAAAGATGCAAGAAATGAGATTCCACAAGCCCTTTTAGTGGTTCTGCCTGGCCTTAAGCACTGGGAAACCTCTTGAATATGTTGGCTAATGCTCCAGCACTCACTATCCTACGTGACCTCTATGAATGTCCTACGTGTGGCTACAGTAATTCTGACATTGAGTAATGTCTCCAGTCTTTCAAAAGCTGTACAAATTTCAATTGAACTTTCATACTGACTCTGCTAGCAAGATCACCTACACATTCTCACAGCAATTCCAGCTTTAAGCTAAGGTGGAAATGTGCTGGTATATAAATCCTGCCATTCTGGCTCTTTGAACATGAATGCTATCAGTTTTCAAAGTTAGCCAGATAGGACAAATATGTTCCTTTCTTTTGATCACTGAGGGTATATCAACACCTGGTAATTTCTCTGAGGCCTGCTATGGTGGAGGTTGTCTTTCTCCAGAGACTATGGAAAACATCCAGGGTGATGGTTTTTCTAGGCCAAAATTAATGTTGTGAATAATTTGGATACTCTTGCCCTCCTACCCCTGTATTTCACACACAAGGAAATACAAGCAATAATGTGGCTTATTTGATAGACCCCAGCACAGAACTCAGGAATTCTTAGTTCATAGCCCTATGCTCAAACCCTTCCTCCTGCAGCACTCAAATAAGGGCCTGGTATGTTCTCAGTAATAACATCCAGTGATTTGTCCAAGTGTAATAGAACAATGCCATATGTTTGGTTCCTAGGCCAAAATCTCATTTTGGCTTTACTCCACTGGCTGTAATAAAATGAGGCAAATGGGAACATTTGACCCTGTAGGGACTGTGGAGGTGGTCTTGTGATTTTAACATGGAACTGTTTTGCTGTGGTGCTTCAGTCTTTATTTTGAACATGAGAAGTTTCAGGGAGAAGCAGCTACTTGCATTGGAGACTTCATGGGATCTGCCCAAAGGAAATGTTTCTACCATTTCCATCAATGCCCACTTATCAGTGACATTCCAGTTGCTCACCCTTACAAATCTGGGGAAGTGTAGTGTTATTCTAATCTGTATCTGTTGACAGATTTTTGATTCTGGTCATCCCATCTATAGGAGGGTCTGTTCTGGATTATCTTAAAGCACGGCCACTAACCAAGAATGCCAAATAAACCATCTGTCCTATGTGGGGAAGTGCAAAACAAATGTCTGCTGTGTTGAAGCTTGTTGAGTAGGAATTATCCAAGTGCCTCATACATTGATTACAGTTGTGTAGCTGATTTATTAGAAACCCCTGAAAAGGGAGCAAAAGGTCAAAATTTAGGTTGACATCTGTCTAAAACAAACAGGCAGAAGAAATTTGGAATTTTGCTTCCTAAGGAAGTTGTGGTGTTTCAACATTAGTAAAATATGCATCGTCCGTCAGAAGATTATTTCAACGGAAAATCATTGAATAGCTCAAATCTAAGAGAGTCATGTGCTCTTCTTCGCCAAAATGCTTGAAAAACTGCTAATTCCAGGTTCCAAGAAGGACCAAAGCGTATTTATCTTAATTTTATAGAAAGACAGGCAAGATCTATGAACACAAAAATGTCTGTGGTGAGCCTGAAAATGAACCCTTCATACGCAACTTTCTGGGTTGGTGCCACAACCTTCTCACAGAATTGTGGAGCCAAATTTGCTCATCATTTATATATTGCCTCTTATTGACATCTTTGGATTCTTTTTTTCTTGGTTTTAATTTTCCTCTTAAGGAGCTTAAAGAAATCTAATTAACACCCCTTAAAATATTTCCTAAGAATTTAGATTAACAGTCTTTACAAAGGACTGACAATCCTTCCAAATAAAAAAAACCCCTCAAAATATATTTTCTCAGTAAAAACTGCACTCCTACATTGATACTCCTCTCTTCCCTCCCTGCAGTAAATCTTGACATTTATTTTGAAATACATCAGCATAATAAATGAAGTATATCCATAAGGTAACAGTAATAAAAAGTTTCATGGTGTCCCAAGAAGTCCCTGGGAAACTTTGGGTTTGCTACTGAATTTAGGGAAAAATAATTCTAGCATTAGTGAAACTATTGATCTGTAAGAGACACAGGGAAGAAATACCTTGCTGAATATATTACCTGTGAGGGGAGAAGACGAAATGACTAAATATTACATGTAATGTATGTTGCCCTCCAGATTTTGCCCCAAATTTACACAAGAAAAAAATAAAAACCAGGCTGAAAATAGAGAAAAATGGAAGACCCATCTTTCAGCTTGGAATGTCTTCAGGAAGAAGAGCTCTTCAAATGTGTTCATGACTTAGGGAAGAAGGGGAAGTGATTTATAGAGGTGTCCATGTCTAATCAAGATTTCTGAACCAGTCGCTGCACTGGGCTGGGATGTTTTTTATGACAAAGAGTTTTAAAGGTCATTTGGAACAAGAGAGTATCTTTGATGGGTGACATTCTAGCCCAATGGCAAACACGGAATAAATTAGCAATTATAGAGACTTTCTGTTTCAGATGCTTTAACGCAGTGGAAAAAGAGAAACATTTTCCCAATACAAGAGCATGTAGTGACAGGACAGGGGGAATGGCTGCAATCTGAAAGCGAGTAAGTTGAGATTAGATATTAAGAAAAAAATTCTTTATTGTGAGGGTTGTGAGGTAATGGAACAAGATGCTCAGAGAAGCTGTGGCTGCCCCATTCTTGGAAGTGTCCAAGGCCAGATTGGATGGGGCTTGGGGCAACCTGGGATAGTGGAAGGTGTCCCTGCCCTGCAGGGTGACGGAGTCTTTTCCAACCCAAACCATTCTGTGGTTTTATGGTTCCATTCCTTTACAAATATTACAACTATTATTACTGTATTTTCTCTAAAACTAGACAAAAGAAGAAATGCAGTTAATAAAACAGAGACTAGGTATTGATTCATCACAATTAATTTTAGCTTTCTAAAAATTAGGATACAAACTAGTTCTCTGGATTCCTGCTGTTTTTGCTGGGAGACATGGGCACCAGAAGTTGTATATTCATTGCAGATTCCTTGGACAGCTTTTCAGGAGAGAGTGACTAAAATTAGCGTTGTACCTCTCTGTTGACTTCACAGGGATCTTGACAATTAGTTTTTCTTAATATTGAACTTCTAGTCAGCTACACTGAAGAGGGAGAGCCACAAGTTTTAAAGCTTTTTTCCTCCACCCCAGGAAAACAGTGACAGCAATTCCAATGACTTAGATGCCATCATATCATCTGTCGTGAATATTTTATTTGTGCAATTCCCTAAATCAGGATGCTGCCATTCTAAAATAGTTTAAGTTAGCAAAGAAAGAGGAACTGAAATCATCCCAGCTAACTTGAAGTATTTCCTGAGTAGAGGCCCTCATCTGAGCTTATCACTCTCGGATTCTTTATATAGACTGGTGAAAAAATATTAATTTTTGGAGCATGATTCATATCACTAATTTTAGATTCCTTGTTTAGAATGATGCAATGAATGTCAGCCTGGAAGTGCCTAATTCTCTTCTCTTAACTGATTTACTAGGGAGTCTAGACTCTAGAGGAGCTGTAGACACCTTTGTTGTAAACTTTTTCTTTTGGCCATGTGAAGCCTAATTCTCATCATAGCCCTTCTAATTCATGTTTCAGGATCCTTTGCCATCTTATTTTTCTGCCTTGATATCAAAACGAATATGCACAATCCAGGATAGATCCACTTATAAAACTGTTCCACTTCAAGCAAAACTGACCGATTTTAGAGTAAAATGTATCCTACTATGAGGAGAAAGTTTCTTTCTAATCTCTTTAAGCAATGGTAAGGAAAATTTTACACACACTTCTGAATAGATTTGATGGCACAAAAATCAAAGTGTTTCATAAGTACTGCTAGGTACATCAGAAAAAACCCCCAGAAAAAATCAGAAAACATTAAAATGTCCTGTTTTAGATGCTTTTAAGTTCTGCCTTGCATAGCTTTCAGTCTGAAAGGAAAATATTCCATTAGGTTTATACTCCTTCCAAGGTCTTCTTGCAGACATATATCAGAAAGGACATAGTGTGAATATAACTGAGCCCAGAGTTTGTATCAAAGTGGGGAATAGTCTTTAATAATTCCTTCTAGAAGCTGGAATCTTCCTGTGGAAGAAGGTCAGTCAGAAGTTTCTTTCTATGACTTTGCTCAGAGAGGATTACAAATACAGGTAAAAAGTCAGTTGCTCACTCTGAAACTTTAGGTAGTTTCTACTTATACGTTTTTAAGGAGAAATACATATTTTGCCAATCATTAGTTGAATATTAATATTGTGCCTTAGCTTACATCAGGACAGCAGTAATATTCTTTAAATATTGACAAGAGCCCTTAAAGTGAGATCTGGAGCTCTACAGATCTTGCATTTAGTCACTAATTTGTTCAGCTTTCTATCCAGAATTTTGATTTTCTGTCTCTGGAGATGACGGTGGTTCCTCTGAGAAATTCAGAGCCGTATTAAGATCTGGATCTTGGGATATCATGAGGATTTGCATTCAGGTTCCACCTTGGGACTGATGTTTTTTTACTCAGAAACATAGAACTTGGAGCCATATTTTGATGAAAATATCAGATCAAAGCATGATAGGTGTCAAAAAGTAATTTAGGTCTTGACAACTCCTAAGATAACAACAGAGAACAAACTAGAAAACGTCGCTATGTCTCTGAATAAATCTATAGTCATGAAATCATGGAATAAAATCATATAATGGTTTGGGTTGGAAGGAACCTCCAAAAATCACCTGGTTCTCACACCCTGTCATGGCCAGGGATTCCACTCTCAAGACATTGTTTCTTAGGGCCTTGTCCAACCTGGCCTTGAGCCAGTCTGGCTCCCACACTTTGAATATTGTGTGCAGTGATGGTTTTCTTCATTTCAAAGAAGATGTGACAGAACGGAAACAAGGAAATAGAATAGCTAGAATAACTAGACCAAAACTGTTCATCCTTCAAAAGAACTGACATAACAGAGGTTACTTCACCATTTTGGGAGAAGGAAAATAAGGAATCTTTTCTCTCTCATTTTTTTTTTCCCCAATAAAAGAAGCAGACCGTGCAAAATAAAATGAGTTAGTGCCAACCACAACAAACGCAGAAAGAAAAGGTTACTCTTACAACATCTGGCTGAACCTTGGGAGTGTCCTCCACAGGACCTTGCAGATGATAGATTCACAAACTCATCAAAGTTCTTCTGAGGTGGTTTAGTTCTAACCAGGGAAGGCCTTGAACCAGTTTGTTAGAAGCATAGAAAACATTCTGAGAACATAGGTCTCACTTTTCCTTGCTCATGCCTTGTGCTTGGCACTTCCTGTTGAACTTTGCTGAAGACAGGGTTAATGCCAGCTAGACCTTTGGTTTCACAAGACATGGCCATTTTTATGCCATGGTCATGGCTTTGCCTTCAACAAGATTTTCGCCTTGTGTACGCATGCTGAAATTGGTTAAAATCTTGTAACTCTAAACAACACCTTATTTGTCTTCATCTATTCCAGACAGCGTGCTTGTACTTTAAGTCTCTCTGAGCTGTTAGTGATGACAGTAAATCCTCTGGATGACTATCAATGTTTGAAGCACCATGAGTTCTAATCTGAGGTCTATGGAAGTCAGGTGCTCTTTGATGGTCTGTCTCTATTATACAGGCACCAAGAAGCGCCAAGGGGAGAAAATGTACAGCTTATGTGGGAACACTGATAGTTGGTGGGAATTTTGGTAGCTTATCTACAACTATTTTTAGTTAGTTTTGAAGATCTGGGCAAATTTCCCCCCTTGCTTAAAAAGTCTTTTGTTCCCTTTACATTTCCCTTCTATGGACCCTTGTGTCACCGTTGAGTGGATGGAGTGGCTTTGATGGCAAGGTTTCAAAATCCAGTCACTTCTGTCAGTCAGTCATTGAGTTAATAACACAACTGTGACTGTAAAAGGTATACCTAGGCAAAGCAGAACTGGAATTACAGGAGAATAACTTCTTGAAGTGCCCAAGGGGAAAGCTGAATAAACAAGGGCTTCCAGCCTGCTCAAAAATGTGTCAAAATGATGTCTGCAAAATGTAATAATGGCTTAATAGGAACTCAGACCATACATTGTCCAGTAAAATATGAATGTAAATGTTTGGAAAACTGTTGTGCTCCTAACAAGCTGTGTTGGAAGCTATTACTTGGCTTGGATTTCACTGTGTGTGTGATGGGACCTTGTTTAATGTGGAGCCTTGGTTTCCCTCATTATTTCAGTTTACCTTCTTATTTTCTCAATGTGTTCATATCATGATGGCATTTGGCATTTCTCAGCTTTCAATTTGGGTTCAGTGTGAGACCTGGATTAATCCCTCAGCTGATGTAACCCTGCACACTTCATTAGCACCAAGCAGATTTACATCAGCTGAGGATGTGTTTTTGGACCATTTTCACCCACAATCTTTTCCCCTCTTTTATTTCTTTTTTCTGTCTCGTGTTTGTCTAGCTGAAGAAGAAATTTGGCTGGGCACATCTTGGGATCTACATGGAAACTTCAGATTGAGGACAGAGTGATGTCTCCCCTTTAAAATCTGAATATTTGCTTTTTAATTAATGAAGAGTTCAAATTTAAAAGAACAAATTAAAACTGAGTTAGAAGTTGTATACAGGAATTTTCTTTGACTGTTGCTTTAAAATCTATCAGAGACATATTTGATGTTTTTGCAGCTGTATGGCTCTTATACAACCTAAGGACCATTTATTGGAATTTTTGAGTGAACTCTTGTTTTTATAGGTGTGTAAATGTGTTATCGAAGATATCTTGGCATTTTAACCAACGACCTAAATTTTGTCGACTTTAGTAAAAAATATAAGTTTCTTTTTTATTTTTCAGAGAACCCCTTTGGTTGACAGGTGCTATTTTTCTCACAGTGAGCCTTTCAATGCATTTATTTTACTAAGAGGTGGTTTGGATTGTGAAATAATAACACAATGAGTTAAATTCAGTCCTTGATTACACCTCTGTAAACCTGGAGTAAAGTCATGAAAACAGAGAATTTTTCAGTATTTGCATCTCTGCACAAAAGCAGAAGGTTCTTTTGGTCAGAAACAAAATCTGCCTTGACACTTAGCATGCAATCTAGCCTATCCTGGTTTTTATAGAACTCCTTTCTTTTTTGTGGGCTTAGGAATATTTTTTTTTCTTTGAGACAAGAAAGAGTTTTGCTCACAGTCTGAAACCAGGAGTTTTTTAGGTATGATCCAGAGAACAATAAAATTGTTTGTATTGGGCTCCTCGCTCATTCACATGCAATCCTAGATCTTCTGGATATTTGAATAGCATGAGCTTTATTTGGAGGCCAAGGGAAGACTCAAATGAGTGAGTGATGACCTTTGGCTTCCACTCGCTGATTACCATTAGATTTTAAGGTGGAACAAAGTACCTGGTGGGAGAAGAAGCAATGGTCCTCTGGGCCAAGAGATGAGATGTGTTAAATATTATCACTGAATCACAAAATTCAGTTGTTCCCCCTTTTCTGTTTGTTGGTTTGGTTTGGGTTTTTGTTTCTTAACCTTGGTACCATTTTTAATGTAGTCTGCCTTCCTGAGTGCCAGTGTGTTGGTTTTGAATGAGAATCCAACTACTTCATTAAGAAGTAGACATATGTATATATATACCACTAAGAAAAGTGTTAACAAAAATTACCCTTATATTCTAATTAAAGAGATTTAAAGCCTAGTTTCTTGCCACCTCAGTCATTGCGTGCTTTGCCATTGACATCATTAGGAGAAGGATTGACTTGATCATTCCCAGGAGTCCTACAGAATAATTTTCCAGTCTTGATTTTTCCTTCCTTTGGGCTGGGCTGAATCCATAGGGTTTGTCTGGTTTGATGGGACAGAAGGACAGGCAAGAGTTGGCTTTCAAGAATGACACTGCTCTTGCTTATAGAGTTTGCTTCCTGAAAAACCCTGGGAGAAGCAGGGTGAAGAGAATGTGCTCCACATTACTGTGCCCAGATTTTATTTAAACCCAGCCCAGACCTACACTTCCTGCTCCATATCACAGCTACAGGGGAAATAGGTGAGATGACCACTGGCCTTAGAAACTCTGCCCCATCAACCTTTTTTGTCGGTTCTCCTAATTTTTAACCTTTCTTTTTGTTCTCCTCTTGACTCCTTCCACTCTGTCAACATTAGTTTTGAAGAACGATGCTCAGCCTGAAAGCAAAGCCCCAACTCTCGTGTTCTGAGTACAGTTGCATTGCTGCTACTTTCAGTTATACACAATGGGTGTGATGTCCAGAAAAACATTTTTTCTTCTCTTCTACAATATCAAGTTACTGATGTCTCAGTCTGCGAGTCGACCTCTCCATCTTACGTTTGCTGACAGCCAGGCAAACTGAATTTTCTAGAAAAAGTCCATACTAACAGCATGCCAGTGGGGGTGTTTTAGTTAACCACAGTAAATGGTACCTGATCCACGTCCAGAGAGAGCCTGAGAAGTGTGAGGTGCACTGATTCAACACTGACCACTGTGTGCTGTTGCTCTGACATTCCTTCAGGATGGCCAGAGCTGGCCTTGGTCCTCCATCTCCTTAGGGCCATGACACCACCTCATGACCAGTGTTTTCTCTCCCCCTTCTTCTGCTGTGTCAGAACAGGCAGCTGAGCTGGATGCTGATGAGTCAAGGCTGGTGGAAACCCAAACACATATTTGTGGATAATAAATTCAGACCTTGAATGAACACCCATGTTGCAGCAGATGGGTGCCAGGTGGGTGTTGGAAATGTGGGATGTGAATTCATTCAAAGGATGCTGGGGCTGTAATTTACAACCTCCTGGTGTATGTTATTTTTAAACACTTGATTCATTAACACTTCTCTAGATGTTAAAAGAGGTTCATAAATCGATTGGTAGCCAGGAAAAATGAGCAGCAATGAGGTAATTTCAGTCGGAATGGGCTCATTACCACGCCAACTGTCAAAAGTTTTTGAAGCCGGATTTATTCCTTTTCCCTTCTTTCTAACAGCCAACACAGGCTGAGGGTATTTGTTTTTTTTTTATTGTAGGATAAGAAGTTGAAAAAAATCAAATTCAGGAAAAGACAGGTAAAGAGCAGATTTTCCTAGAGAGCTGAAAAAGTACTTGAAATAGAGATTCTCACTAATCTT
This sequence comes from Nicator chloris, assembly GCA_013400495.1. Classification (NCBI taxonomy): domain Eukaryota; kingdom Metazoa; phylum Chordata; class Aves; order Passeriformes; family Pycnonotidae; genus Nicator; species Nicator chloris. The sequence goes on from WAAE01005993.1 coordinate 83,228, forward strand.
GGATCTGTTTTGGTCCAAGATTGGACAGAGTGACTTGTAAGTTTGTCCCTTAGGAACTGCATGTGAAGAGGAGGATTAGTTTCATCCTCTTTTGGTGCAGCATCATTTTCAAATCATGGCAGGGATAATACTGATGTAAAAACAAAATAAAGAAGGGGAAACCCCTCCATATTTCTCAGTTTTCTTATTTTCTCTCATCCGAGTAATGGCACAACGAGGCTGGATCATCAGTGAAAATCTGAACTCCAAGCAGAAATCACTCAAGTCCTGAAGCAGAAGGTCAGGGGTGAGATATTCAGGTGGCTGTAATTCGTAGTGTTCACACATGCTGAGAGAGGTTTTGATGAGTCCAGTCAGATCAGGGAATCCCCAGCTCTGATCTACAAACGGAGGCTACCATGAAGAGATAGGAGCATGTTCCTGAGGCCAGGTACAGCGTTCCCCTCAGGTTCACTTTGGACAAATGGAAAGTAAGATATCTTCGGGCTAGTGTAAGATTATGAAACCCTTCACTGGTGTGTTTACTCCTGATCGGGTAAACACACAATTACTCTGTCCTTCCTGTTCATCCACTCTTGCCCTCCTTATCTCTTACGTTTCATGATAGTGGTTGAATTGCTTGATCAAAGGAAGCTCTGGCTGGGATTTATCTCAGCTAACTGTAGGCAACCAACACATAGGCAGGTAAGTCTGAGTTAGTCACTCTAGGCTGCTTTTATTGTCAATAGAGATAACCAGGTATCTCTAGAGAGCAATTAACCTGATACTTGTTTGATATCTATATTAGGATGAGATGAATCACCTTCTCCAGACGCCTCTTCCTCTCTATTGACTGTAAAGGGAACTGAGGATGACTAGCTTAGATGTAGGCATCTGTGCTATAGATGCTTTAAGATAAGGAGATAAATCCAACCTCAGGGGAACCCCAGTCCTGAAAGTCTAAATGGGTAATGATTCCAGAAAACTTATTGCAGAGTTAGATAACAGTTGAAAAGGGCTCAGGCTCTCGTAGCATGAAACATGCAGTGTTTTTAACAAACTCCATGACACCCTAAACAACAATATTGGTTGGTATGTTTGAGACTTCTGTACTGTAGGATGGTGTGCTTCCTGCACTGCTTGCTCTGCAGAAATGGTTCCTGTCGCATCACCACCTTTGTGCTGGTGACAAAAACTGTGCAGTGACACCACGGTGCTTTTCCCGCTCATGTGCACCTCTGATTAACTGCCCCAAGTTAGAAGAGTGATGAAACAGAGGTTTAAATCCAAGGATATGGGCCCTAATTTTGAGCCACAGAGTGTCGTCCCAGTTTTTGACTACACAAACCTGTCCAAGGGTATTTGTCTCCCACAGTCAAGCTCCTCACCAGGGAAATTAACCTTCTGTATTCAGACACTTCAGCAGGGAATTTTTTTTCTCCTGTGGAAAACACCTACTGATTGCATGAATGACCTTTTCCTTCTCTAAGTACAGACAGATCTCACACGAATGGTTTTGACTAGATAACTGAATTCTGTACCAGCCAAAGGCTGTAAGTCTTGCATGTAATGTCCATGTTGTCATCTTGCTTATAAAGTGCCAGAAGGGAAATACGGTGGGAAATGTGTACATCTGCAGGGAAGGAGGGGAAAAATTCTGCTGGAGGAGTGGTAAAGATGTTATGATCAGAGGTGTCATTGCAGCTTTTCATTAAGGCTCTGTGGAGTACAGAGGGATTATACTTCACCATCTCTGCTGCTGGTATTGTTTCTACCACCTCTCTAGTTAATCAAGGTTCTTCAAATATTAGACTAGGGAAAGATCTGTGGCTGGTAGCTTGCCTAGTTGATAGTTATGTTTCTTTTTATCAGGCAGGAGATGAGAGCCAAGATAATATGAGCTTGCCATGGTTTAAGCCCAGACAACAAATAAGAACCACATGGCTGTTCAGTCACTGGCCTTCAGAGGGATGGGGAGGAAAGCCAGAAAAAGGTAAAAACTGTGGGGTGAGATAAGAGCAGTTTCATAATTAAAATAAAGTACAATATAATAATAATAATAACAACA
>WAAE01005998.1:0-75809 GCA_013400495.1 Nicator chloris
TCTTGCATGATACCACTACACCACTGGTGCGCTGGCGGTGTCACCTCCCGCGGGCCACCAAGGGCTCGGGCCCGACCCCGTCCCACGGGGGTGGCACCGCCAGCCCCTTCCCGCGTCCATCGGCTCCCAGCCGCGCGGTGCCCGGGGAGGGTGACACGCGTGGGCGGCGGGCGGGCGGTCCCCCCCCTGCACAAGCTGAGCCAGACCCGGGGCTCCTGGGGGCCCTTAATGCCATGCAGGAATGTCCCGATTCCCACAATGTTTAACCTCGGCCGGCGCGGGAGCCGAGTCCTTCGGCTCCGGGATGCTGTGCCAGGGATGGGGGGATGCACATCTAGCTGAGCGAAGGGTTCCGTGCGGGGGAGGGTCTCCAGGCCCTGTGTCAGCCGCCTCCCCCGCCTCTGCCTGGAGAAATGCTTCTGAAAAGCAGATGCCTCTTGCCAAAAATGAAAGTGAGTGCCAAGCCGTGAGGTAGGAATCTCTTCTGTGAGGAAATTCTGAGAGAGTGTTCAGCCTGGAGAAGAAAAACCTTCTTTCTCTTTTCAGAGAAACCTTAGCGCCCCTTCCAGTACAGATACTACGGAGAGCAGGGAGGGACTTTGGACTGTGCAGCCCTGGCACAACTTTCCCAGGGAAGCTGTGGATGTCCCATCCTTGGGAACATCCAAGGCCAGGTAGGATGGGCCTTGGAGCAACCTGGTCTAGTGGAAGGTGTCCCAGCCCATGGCAGAGGGCTTAGAACAAGATGATCTTTAAGGTCCTTTCCCAACCCAAACATTCTGTGGTTCTATAGGTAAAAGCTGCTGGGTCTCCACCAGATTCCTGCACTCCATAGGAGCAGTGACACAGAGTGACATCCCACCCCAGGCACCCTCTGAAACTCAGGGAGACATGGCCCCATCTGAACAGCATTCCCAGAGCCACCACGCTCCCCCACACTGGGGAGGACAGGCAGCAGCTGAGTACGTGCAATCAATCTCATGGTGCTTCCTCCTGGAGAGCGTCTCACAGTCCTGTGGCAATGTTTAGCCAACACTGGAGCCTTCATTCCCCACCCTCCTGTTGGCCATAAACACCCCAAGCGCGTAGGTGCTCCCTGCCCTTCTCCCTGGCTGCTTTGGTGACACCAAGGTGAGCGAAGGGTGCAGGAACAGCAGCAGGAGTGTCACAGGGCTGTGACCCCTCAGGTACAGCCTTTTCTTGCACACCCTGCACTGTAGCAGCAAAGCACTCCCTCTGTGGCACAGGAACATCCTTCCAGGGCTCTCGTGCTCCCTCCCCCTCCAGTGCTGGAGGACAGATTTCCCCCACTTGGGGGGTTGGAAGTGCAGGATTTTTAAGCTCCCTTCCAGCTCAATTCTGATTCTATGGAATTTGCTGAAGTGCTCCTCTGCCAGCAGACGTGTGCTCCCAAGCCTCCCGGGGCCATGCCAGGCACAGGCAGATCCAGCCCAGCTTTCCAAAACAGAGCAAGGGACTCTCAGCATCCCCGTGCTGCTGGATTCACTGATGCTTTGACCCCAACCCAGCTGCCCTGGGGAGGCTCAGCCTCACAGACCCCCGCAGCCCCGGGCAGCCAAAGGTTGTGGCTCCCACCAGCACTACCATCTCTGTGTGCTGGAGACAGGCTGTGGAGAGCCCCAGGGTCGTCCCTGTCATGGTGACAAACTAGGCTGAGATCCATCCATGTGGTTTGGAGCAAACACTTGCTATTCACAGAAAGTTTGGGGATGGTGGGTGCCAGCGTGCAAACACACCTGCAGCTGTTGACACTAACCCAGCAGACAGTGTGCAAAGACACCACCTCAAGGGCCATCACCAGGGTTTTGGCTCAGCTGTGTCCTCTTCCCTGTGCCCCCAAAAGTGCTGGAAGCTGGTCCTTGTGCAGGAGATAGGGGACAGCACAACCTGTCACCTCCGTCACCCCTCTCCCAACCTGGAGGTATGAAGGCTGCCTGCTGCAGGAGACTCAGGATCAAATTTTAATTTCAGCAGAGCTTGGGTAATTGGGAAAAAGATTTTGAGGACATCTCTGCCTGGTAAAACCCACCTGCACTGAGCACGTTTCACCTACCTAAATATGATCCTGTTCCAAACAGCACAGCCAAAACTTTCCCTTCCCAAGCACGGTTTTTAGCCCAGATCCTGCCCAGCCTAGCTTCTCTGTGCCCAGCCAAATGCCTTTGGCAAGGGGGCCTTGTCCCATATTCTGTTGAATTCAGGAGCTGGGTGTACCCCCTTGGGTTTGGGGGAAATGACAGCCTCCTGAGTGGCTGGGTGTGCACAAGGGGTGCAGCATGGCACAGGGGCAGGCAAGAGCCTGGGGCCACTGCACTTTTGAGGACAGCCCCCTTTCCTCCAGGCTGTGACCTGTGTGTCCCCTCCACGAAGTGAGTCCATGCCAAGTGGCCATTCTTTCCAGGAAATCAGTTTTCAGGCTCAAAAAGTCCATCACTCTCCCTGAGCAGAGCATCCGGCTCCTCCTGGAGCCCGTAATAGAGGTCGTCCTCCTCCCCAGGGCCTTTCCAGGGCGATCGGGGGGGCTCTCCCCCCGCCGGGGAGCTGCTCGGGGTGCGGCCGGCGGAGGGCAGGGTCCGGCTCTGTGGCGTGGGGCTGCCGGGCACGGAGCCCTCCAGCGATGGCGTGTCCATCTCCTCCAGCAGGGATGCCAGCGGGGCGTCCCCCGGGGCTGGCCGGGCGGGGCTGCGGGGACAAGGTCACACCAGACACGGCTGGGCAGGAGCTGCGGTTCCCCCTGGAGCTGGAGCGCTGCTCAGGCAGCATCCCAGCATCACCAGTCCCCTTCCTGGGTGGCTGGAGTGCCCTGGGATGTCCCTGTCCCAGCCCCTGGTGCCTGCCTTTGTGGGGACACCCACCTGCCAGGTTCCTGCTGCCCACGGGGTGAAGTAGTGGCTGTCCTTGCGTTTCCTGAATCTACAGCTGGGATGAGAAAGCACTGCACCCATCCCAGCTGTAGCTACATTTTGGCAGGTGCCCAAGCCCTGTGCCCCAAGCCTGAACAGTGACCCCCATCACCCGCAGAGCCCTTTGGGACCTCCCAAACCAATGCTTGGGCATCATATGTGGCATCTGGTTTGAGGGTCACGTGCTGGGCATCTCATTTCTGTCAAAGTCTGACCAGGAACTTTGGGGTTATTCTTGTGAGGTACATTGTTTGTATAGATAAAATGAAATAAAAGGAAAATGCAAACATCAAAATGCAAATTACAACCAAAGACCATCTAAATTTCCTCCTGCGAAATAATTTGGTTCAGAGAATCCTTGTGGGTTGAGAAACCACCCGGGCTTCAGTGGGGCAAAGGGAGTGGAGGGTCAGTTCAGTGAGAGCAGCAAAAACCCCTCTGCATCCTCTCCCTCCCCCAGGACTGGGGGTCTGATCCCCCCCGTTTTCACCCCACATCCCAGCAGTGCCACCCCAACCCCGCAGGCACCACATACCAGCTGCCTGCTGCCGTTTCCAGGCGAGGTGCCAGATCTTGGGAGGGCTCTGCAGCACCCCCCAGCTCCCGGTGGATCTCTGCTCTGGCCTGCACGGCTGACTGGGAGCAGCTGCGGGATCTGGGCTGTGCCGTGGGCGGGAGTGGAGCCGAGCTGACCACCTGCCTCTGTATCTGCTCGTAGGATGGCAGGCCCTTCTCATAGGTGCTGGTGGCCTCTTGGTTGGGGCAGGGGACAACCAAGCTGCAAGCAAAGGGATAACAGGGTGCTGAGCAGACCTGGACCCCACGGAGCTGGGAGATGCTCAGGCACATGCACACAGGGCTCCATCACCTGAGGGAGTGGCTTTAGAGGCCACCAAGGCCATGTCACTGCCCACACCAGCAGCAGAGCCAGGGGATGCCTGCAGGAACGCCACTGGGTGCTCTGCATCCCCCAGCATCACTCAGGCTCAGCCCTGGCGGGGCTCAGGCAGCCTTTGCCTGTCCCTGGCTGGCATTTTGTGCTGCAGGAGGTGCAGCTGTCCCCAGTTTCAGACCCTGCCCTCAGGGCACACACATTACCCTGCTGTGGGACCCACCCTGTGTCCTTCTCTGGCAGCACCATGGGCTTGTGGTTCAGGAACCGCTCGGCCTCGANGAGGGTGTCCCATCCTTGAGCCTCAAGCACAGTGGCAAAGCCACATCTCCCTCCTAGCTGGGGCAGAGCTCAGCTTTGAGGGGAGCTGGTTTCTGCTTCACCCCCATCCCAGAGAACACAGCTGCTTTCAGAGGTCCCAGTGGGTCCTGGGTCCTGAGGTGGCCCCCCCACATTTTGGAGGGCAGCCAGGTTGTTGACAGGCCATCCAGCAGGGCCCAGATCAGTCCTACAGATGCCCTCTCCTTGGAAAAAACCCTTTTTTGCCAGGCCCATTTCCCAGGGCAGGGACGTGTGGCTGCACTCCGTGCCGGCAGTGCCCTCTGCCAAGGAGACTGGCAGGTGAGGGCTGGGCTCAGGGGTGCCAGGACCCTCCAACCTCATGGCCACCACAATCCCTTCTTGGCCATCCTGGGAGCCTGCCAAGCCCTGTACCCCAAGGAAGGGGCTGCATGGGAGAGATGATCACAAATTTATTTCCTTGGGATTATTCCCTGCTGCCTGTTTGAAAGCAAAGCCCCAGGCCCACAGGGTGTGCGGGGGGTGAAGGAGATGAGGCACATCCTGCAGGCGTCAGCAAGGCACAAGCCTCCCAAAACCACAGTTCCCCCTGCAGATTGCTGCAGCTGGCTTCCCCTTGGGGAAACTGAGGCACAGCCTGAGGCTGCACATCCACAGCAGCCAAAGCCCCCCAAACCCAGCTGAGCCCCCGAGCCCCCCAAAGCGCTCAGCAGCGGGAAGGATCCTACCTTTGGGTAGCACTGGCACATGCTCCATGTGATGCCCACGGCTACGAGCAGGACACCCAGGACACAGAAGGTGATGTAGTACTGGGGCTTTTCCACGCTCATGATGAATATCCCCGTCATCACCAGGAAGAAACCCAAGATGATGAACCCATAGCGGAAGGTCTTCTCCTCCCCCATGGGCTCCGGGTGGGAGAGGCAGGAGGAGAGATTTCGGGAAGCCCCTTCACCTGTGGCTGCTGCCTGCTGAGCACACCTGCAGCGTAAGGCGAGCAGTGGTTTCTCTCTCCAGAGGCTGCCGGGAGCTGAGGATCAGCTGCACGTTGAGCTGGTCCTGCCCAGGGCTGAGCCAGCCAGTTTTTAATGGGTTTGTAATGAATGCAAACACTGCCCCGCCGTTCACACTCCAGTGGCGCCGCCCGGCAGGTGTCCAGGTAACCTTCCCTGCAGGCACACTCCGCCGGACCCCACGCCTGGGGAAGGGACAGGGAGGGAGAGGGGATGCAGGGATGGGGACCCGGAGACCAGCTGGTGCTGTTGGGATTTTCCCAGCCCTGGGCACTGGAGCTGGACTTGGTCATAAATCAGAGCTGGCACAGCCCCAGATAAGGGGGATGCCAGGGCCCAGCCTGTTCTCAAGGGCTGCGGGACAGCCACAGGAAAAGAGGGAGCGCTCCGGGGTCTTTTTAGAGCCGGCGGGTTTGGAACAGACCCTGCCTTGCTCTGGCTGAGTGCTAAGGCTGCCTCACTGGGCAGCAAGTGGACGTCAAGGAGGAACTAAAGCCAGGAAAGGCTGGAGTGAGGCTGGTCCATCCAGGGAAAGACAAAGTATCCCTGTACCCTCTGTACACTTAAGTTGGAGCAGGTGGAGCAGGGGTGTTAAAAGGTATCTCATTCCCAGCACACATTCCCTCATTTTGTTCCCTTGATACACCTGGTTTATGACAATTATTACATTATAAACAGTATGTTAGATGTGGCTCCAGCTCCTCAGCCACTCTGCAGCCCTGCAGGGCCACAGGGGGCCCAGGGCAGCCCTTCATTTTGGTGGGATGCAGGAGCCGGCAGCAGCCTCTGCCCACAGCTGGCCTTTCCTCTGGGCAAGGCTGAACACCCATCCGCGGAGAGCAGGGAGGGAGGGGGCTGTGCCAGTCAGGATGGCTTTTCTGGGAGGCTGCCTGAAATGCCAAGTGCTCTTGGATGCTCTGACCACAGGCACGACTCGCCGAGCATCTCTAACACCAAATGAAGTGAAGCGTGGGGAGGCAGTATTTAGGGAAGCAAGGTGGAAGGGATGGAGACAGGGCTGGAAGGGGCATCGCAAAGGCAGAGAAGCGAATGGTGCAGGCGGAGCTGGGCTTTCTCTGGCCAGATTATTCCATCTTTGCTGCAGATTTATTATTGAGTGGGCAGCCTCCGGGCTGACAGGAGCTCCCCAGGCTGGGCCAGAGCAGGGAATGCAAAGCCTCTGAAACCAGCAGTGGTTTTATTAAAAATATGAAAGCTGTCAAACATGCCAGTTACCGCCGACGCTCTGAACACATCGCTCGCAGGACCCGCGATCCCGACAGCGCCGGAGCCACGGCTGGGACAGCCAGGAAAGCCAGGCTGACCCTTCCCGCTCCTCGCCCTCCCTCCTCTCACCCCCACAACGAAGAGGCTCAGTTTAAAGCTGGCGGACTGGGCAGCCAGGCGCAGAGTCCCGGCCCGGCTGCCCCAGCTCAGACCCCCCGGCCGCTGATGTTCTCATAGCTGGGGGGAGGCGTTGCCTGCGGCTCCCCGGCGTGCGGCGTGTCCAGCCAGGACGGGCTGGGGCGGAACAAGGCGCTGTCGGAGGAGCTGCGCCGGCGGCCGCCCTGCCAGCTCTCGTCCTCCTCCAGGTAGCGGTACAGGGGCGGCGTGAGCTCCTCCTTCCTCCCCGGCGGCTGCACGTAGGCCGGGGCTCCGTGGGCAGGTCTGCAGGTCAGGGCTTCTTCATAGGTGGGGATGGCAGTGGCGTCCCAGGTGCTGCGAGGCAAGAGGAAGAAACCCAGCAGTGCACAGCATCAACATCCCCAGCACCCAGCTGGAGCATCCCAGTGCCCCTTTAACTGGAGCATCCCAACATCCCATCAACCCCATTGTCTGGAGCATCCCTGGGCATGATTAACGTGTGTACTGGGGACAGCACATGGGCAGGTTTTGGTGAAGTGTCATGTGTCCAGGGGTGACCTTGTCAGCTGCTTCCTGGCATCCGTGAGGTTTTGCAAGAGGGTCCCATGGGCAGAAGAGCATCCCCATCATGCCTAACCCCTAATTCACTCCCTGAAGAACAGAGGCTGCCAACAGCTGAGGGAGCAGTTTGGCACAAGAACCGGGACAAGCACCGGGTCGCTGTGATCACACCTCACCCTCATGCCAGCCAGAGCCCTCCCTGCCCTGGCCAAGCCTGGTGCCACTTCCAGGAGAGTTTTCCCGAGCAAACACAGCTTGTGTACAGGGAAAACCTCTGCCAACCTTTGCCTTGTGCATGGCCCTGCTTGGCACGCTACAGAATGGTGCAGTCCCAAAGCTGGGGATGCTGTGAAAGCAACTCATCATTGCAGATGAAACCCAGCCCAGTGTGCTGGGGAGGCAGCAGGCATGGGAGGGCACAGCTGGTCCAAAGGAAAAGCCATGTGCTCCACAGGGATGCCTCCATCCTGTGCCAGATCTCTGTCCCAGACAGGCCACCCCGGGCTTCTCTGCCAGGGATTTTGCCAAACAGCCTCAGCTTGCACAGGAATGCTGCCTTGGAAATGTGGAGAGGGGGATATATCCCAGCACAAGATGCTTTGCTGGAGGAGCTGCTGCAGCACCAGCACTGCCAGGGTGCTGCATCCCATCCAGCAGGGGAGCAGGGAGCTCAGGGAAAGGGACATTCCCCACAGGGGCACAGCAAAGTCCCTCCCTGGGACAAGAAACCTGCCCCCAGATAACCAGAGTGGCTCACAAGCTCACAGATATCCAGATGGGCACTGAAACCTCTGGAGATCCAGGAACGTGCCTCCCACTCCAACTGTGTTTTTATGGTTTCATGTTCTTAAGAGTTTCTTTTAGTGTTGCTTTTCCCCAGAGCCTGATTTATGCTGGAGCCAAGATCTTTGCTGTGACCCCATAAAGCAGCACTGGGAAGGGCTGGCTGGCTCTGCTTCCACAGCAATCTCCAGGAAAAAAAAAATGAGAAAAAAAAAGAAAAAAAGAAAAAAAAAAAAAAAAAAAAAAAACCCTTTTGATCAAAAAACTTTTAAATGAAGAAGTGGGAGTAAATCTCAGGCTCATACTGGAAGATTCAAGGAACCTGAAAAGGAGCAGTGATGTTCAGGGCAGGGCAAGGAGTCTTTCTATACCCTCAAATGGGCTTCATAAAGGACCTTCTGCCTACATTCCTATCTTGATGCCATTCCAAGGATTATTTTCCTTATTTTTTTTCCATTTAGCTCCCTTGTGAGAAAGATTTTTGCTTCCATTAGAGATGTTATAAACACCCTCATCCTTACAGAGCATTGCAGACCTGGGAGACCAGGACTGGAGCTCTGAGTGACCCCTCCCTACCCCCACATCCAAACCTTCTGCCAGAAAACCAATGCATTCTTCTGCTTGGCAGCCCTGCTAAGGAGATGTGTCCCTCTGCACATGATGGCCCTGCAGGGCAAGGAGAGCTGGATGCAGCCGAGCCGGCCGCGGGCACAGCCAGCGTGGGCAGGGAGGAGGTGGGCAGGGAGGGGACTGCGGGGGCTCGGCTTGACATTAACGAGCAGGAGCATCTGCTCGGGGAGCAGGAGGAGGGCACGGAGCAGTGTTGCTGCTCCTGTGAGTTCGGCAGCCAGCAAGGCCGGGAGCAGCTTTAGGCTCAGGGACAGCCGCACCCATCCTCCACCTCTGCCCACCCAGGCGCCGGCAGGGACGAGGCTCCCACCTGCAGTTCCACTTCTCGGGAGGCTCCGCCGTGAAGTACTGCAGGTCCCTGGGGAAATGGTACTGGTAGCGCCGGGACACCACCCTGGCGTTGGCCTTCACGGACCACAGGAGGCCGAAGATGAGGAGGATGCCGCCGATGCCGCAGCAGAAGAAGCTGACGGAGCGGAGCAGGGCGCTGGAGGAGGAGGAGCTGGGGACGGCCTCGGCCTCCCGGGGAGGCAGGAGGCGAGCCCCGCCGCCGGAGCCCACCTCCCCATCACTCCACCAGGCAAAGCACAGGGTCCCCGTCACCAGCAGCACGGCCCCCGTGATGGTCAGGCCGTAGCGGAAAGAGGCGGCTGCCATCCTTCGGGAGGAGGTTTTAGGAGGGGAGAAGAGTGAGACAAGGCATGAGAGAGCCCCCGTCCTGTAAGACAAGAAGGGTGCCAGGTTTGAGCAGGAGAAGTTCATGGAAGGCCTGTCAGAGGAGAAAATGACTGAGCAAGGAGGTCTCCGGGGCTTGCAGCCTCTTTAGCCGTTATTATTATCCATCAGAAGGGGCATTTCCACCATCTCAGATGGGAAGCCCTTGGGAAGAGCAAAGTCAGCACCAGGTTGGACCCATCAACTTCCCAACAGCCTCGTAAAAACATCCTAATTTTCAAGGAACAACCCAGCACTCCCACAAAGGCAGGATGGCTCTTCTCTTTGGATTTTCATAGCTCTTCTCTTTGGGTTTTATTCCAGACTTCCTCCCAGACTTGGAGGAATGCCAGCTGGGTTTCCTGGGTTTTCAAAGCATGGTTTGTGAAAGAGGTCGGAGAGAGGGACATAAATTTAAGATGTCATCACTTCTGAATTATCGGTGTGCCTGTTTTCTCCTCCAGAACTGATTACATGGGAAAAATCTGCTCAGTCTTTATCCACATGAAGTTTGGCACACAAAACCCTGGTTGCCTGGGTCAACTCCAGTGCAAACCTCTCAAGTTCCTGTCAGGATCGATCCTGCTGTTATCACCACCATCACCCTCCCTATCAGGGTCGTTTGGGGTTGGTTTGACAACAAAACATGTGAGGTAGTGCCACATGTTCCTGCTGGGTGGCCGTTCTCAGCTAAATGTCACATGCAGAGAGTTTCCCTGGTGCTGGAAAACTTGTGGAGGGGGAACTGGTTTCTGATCTCTGTCCCCATTGCTCTCTCCAGCAAACAGCAAGCATCTGCTCCCTCAGCTTGTGCATCCCCAGCTCCCAACTAAACCAACTAACCAGGGAGGCAGAGGTCCCACCACATCCTCTATGGCCCTGCTTACTGCCCAGCAAGAAGATGCAGGTTCAGCTCCCACTTCTCAATGGGCAAAAAGCTTTGGACCATGTGGGAATTAAGCAGCAACACCCCCAAACTGATTCAGTCCTGGGTGACTCCACTGTAAAGGTTTGTCATGGTGGCAGTGCCAGCAGAGAGCCTGCACATGAGGGATGGCCAGGACACAGGAGGAGCTCAAGCAGAGGTTGGTGGACAGATGGATGACCCACACTCAGCTGTCACCTCTGCCTTCATCACTCTGCCTGTGTGTCAGTAACAGGATGATAATGTGGTGGCTTTGGTCTCCATTCCTCCAGGCAGGGCTCATCTCCTACAGAGGGATCTTAAATTGTACCCTGAGATCTGAAGTGCAGAGCCAGAGCTAGGCAAGGAGCAGAAGTCCAGCATGGACTTGGTGTCATCAAGGTCAGGTGGAATTATGTTGTTTCAAGCTGTTATTTATCAGATGGGCCCACTAAATGGAAAGCCAAACTACCTTGTAGTGAAAGAAACATTATCTGATCTAATCGACATTTAATGAAGGAATCTGACGAGAAGTGACATTTAGGAAAACTGCAGGAGTGGGAGCCCCAACAGCTCACTCCAGCTTTTGTCCCAGGGTCACAAGCCCAAAATGCTGCCCAGGCTGGCTGTGGCCAGTGGACATCAGCTGTGGCCACCCGCTGGGAAGGCAGTCGTATTCCTGGGCTGAGAAAAGGCAGAGCTTCCCTCCGTAACAGGGGGCATGTTTGGATGCTCCCTTCTGAATGGCAGGGGCTTGGCTGAGCTGAGATGGAGAAGAGACTGTTGGAGATGGTGTTAGATGTTACCAGGGATCAGCATCCCCAAACCATCACTGAACATGAGCAGGACACAACAGAAGAGCTATCAGAGGTTGCTTTGCAGCAGGAGATGCTCAGGAGAGCACAAGGACTCCACTGACCTGTGAATGCAGCTCCTTTGGACAGCAAAGTGTTCTCATGTAGAAATTTCAGCATATTGTTTAGAGAAAAAAAAATCACCCATAAAACCCCCTACAGCAAAGCTCTCAATCCAACTGCATGGAAATGTCAGGTCACTCCAAACTGAAACACGGGACTGAATCTGCACCAAGAGTTGAAATATTCACCTGCAACAAACACACTCTTCATTCTGGGGTCAGACTGGTGAGGTTTGGGAGATGCTGTGATTTCCCTGGTGAGATTTAGGAGATGCTGTGATTCCCGTGCCTTAGGCACGAGGAATTTTGCAGCCTCCAGCACTGAGCACATCTGGGAGATCTGGCAACGAGGGGGAGGCGGAGGGAAGGTGGAGAAGCCTCTGGTGGAGAAGCCTCTGGGAGGTGATGGATTGACAGCTCGAGAGAATAAACTCTTGTCTCTCTTGACAAACCCAGCGCGGAGCAGGGAGCGCCGCTGAAAGCTCCCCCAGCCTCCCCACACGTGCTCCCGCAGCGCCTGTGCGGGGGCAGCTCTGCCGCTCTGGGTGACATTGCCACCTCTGGGTGACACTGCCACCGCACCGTCCCCTTGCCAAGTCCCCTCTCGGGCTGCCACAGCTCTCCCGAGCCTCTCTGAAAGACCCACGCGGTTTTCTCAGCGCACCAGCCGCTGGAAGAAGAGTCTAAAGGAGCAGAGGCAGGGAGCCAGGTGCGAGGCTGGGGCAGGACCGGAGGCTCCCGGAGCCTCTCCTGGCTCCACTCCCGGGGCACTCAGCATCTGCACAGCAGCTCTCCCTCCCCATGAGCGTTCCCAGCGCAAGTATCACAGAGCCACAGCAATTGCCGGCTCTCAAACACCCTTCTCCACTCTCCGAGCCACCCTGACATTTTGTTCTGCCCTGTCTCCTCCTTTGACCTGCTCTGAAATAGTTTTCCAGGGAATACATTTGCACGTTGCATGTACAGATATGAATGTTGATAGTTTACATAGTTCCAGTGAAATGCTGAGAATAGCAGCCCCCATACAAAGTTATGCAGATGGTGATTCATAGGGTCTACTAAGCATTACTCAGAAAAACGCTCTTTTCAAGCAACACGAGAAAAGAAAAGAGTTTTGAACATCTCCCACCGCCATCAAGCAGAAATCCACCTCCACACCCGTCCCTCCACGGCACTTACAGACCGTCCTTATGCGGGGCTGGAGACCTTTAATCACAGAAGAAGAACGCCGGGCAGAGATGCACCAAAGCGTGAGCATGTCTTTAGGGACATCCCTTCCTGCCTTTATCCAAATTTGCTATTTTCTTGTGATAGTTATCACTGAGGGTTTGGTCCCCATTCAAAGCAAAGTAATAGCGAAGCCTTGGAGGAGCATCCAAGAACTCTGGTGCGCTCAGCCTCCCGAGGCAGGCAGAGAGAGAGGACAGAGGACAGCACATGTGTCCCCTCAGACAGGCTTCGGGGCGATGCCTGAGCCCCACGTCCCCTCTGCGGAGGTGGCCGTCCCCGGCGGCACCCGCGGGGGTCTGTCCGGCGGCACCCGCGGGGGTCTGTCCCCGGCACAGCCCCTGTCCCGCCCGGCACAGCGCCCAGCCGGGGGGTGCCCGTGTCCCCCCGCCGCCCCGGCCCCGCCGNGGCGGGCGGGGGGCGGCGGCGGCTCGGGGCGGGCAGGGACCGGCGCTCCCTCCCGGCACGGCGCAGCCCGGAGGGCGGGCGGCTCCCGGCTCCCCGCAGCGCGCTCCCGCTCCCGTTCCGTCCCGTCGGGGCGCGGCGCTCCCGGGAGTTCGGGATGCAGAGCCCGGGAGGGGTCCCCTGCGGCTGGGACACCCCTGCCCCGGGGATATCACTGCTGTCCTATGTGTGCGACACCCATGCTGCAGCACAGGAGGGTCTCTGCCCCAGCCTTGCTTTGTGACCACTTTAGTTCTCCTCACCTCTATGCCAAACGCTAATATTGACCCTTTTCCTCGTTCATGGAATTAGAACGGTTTGAGTTTGGAAGGACCTTTTAAAGGCCATGTAGTCCAACTCCCCTGCAACCAGCAGGGATATCTTCAACTCGATCAGGCTGCTCAGAGCCCCATCTCACCTGGCCTTGAATGTTTCTGGGAATGGGGCATTCACCACCTCTCCGTGCCAGTGTTTCATCAGCCTCACTGTAAAAAAACTTTTCTTCTTTATAGCTAATCGAAGTTAACTATTTTTTTAGTTTAAAACCGTTACCCTGCAGCACTCAGCACACCTGGATATTAAACAAGCTGAGGGTGCTGTGATCCAAATTTCAGGATGGTCGGTATGACAGCATCTGGATCCAGGCACAATTCCTCCTCACGGAGCTGGAGGGCGATTTGAGCTGCTTTACCATGCTGTGCTATGGCTGTGCATCTCACACATCCACAGATCCACAGATCCACCACGCTCCTCTTGGGCTACAGCTGAGCATCACTGACAGGCAGAGCCATTTCTGTGGATACCCTGGGCTGCTGTTTCTGCACTGCTGGGAGCTCCTCATCTCACCAGCTCCAAAGCAGCTCAAGGTTTACCTGCACACGCTGCAGGGACTGATGCAAAGCCCCGCTGTGGAATTCATATCTGCTTCATACATGATTAGAAGCCACTCAGCCCAGCTGAGAACCTGTGAGTGTACAGCCTCATTTGCCTGCAGCCACTGTGGAGTTTTACAAATGGTAAACTGAGGCTGGCTCACACAGGAGTGGCCCTGCAGCAGGTTGGGTGCCCATCCAAGAGGAGCATGGGGCAGGAGTCCCCAAGGCCAGCACCCAGTGGTGTTGGGGCACTGTGAATCAGCAGTCACCCTGTCAAAGGATAATAAGACAACTTTTTCTGCGCCTTACCTGCTCAAATATTGTATTTAACTGAAATTTGATTGTCAAATAGCATCTAAAGCATTTCAAGGATGTGTTAGTGCACAGCTCCATGCTATTCCCAGCACAGGGCTGCAGAGTGAGATGGCTTTGTGCCAGCACCCTGGTTTTTCATAACCCATAGCCCCATAACCATCCACAACCTTCTGCCTTGCCCAGAGGTCTGGCCTACAGGCAGCCACAAACCCACGACAAATACTCCACCACAAGGTAGAGGCTGGAAGTGCTGAGTGCTACCAGAACTTCTGTTTGGTTAGCAGCACCTTGGCCAAAATGTGTTTTCCCTCTCTCAGAACTTTCCTGCTGGTGGACAAGGTGCTGCAATGCAGGGCACAGGGAAAGGGCTGCTCCATGATAAAGACAGAATATCTGTGCAAAATATGTAAAACATCCCATGTATGGTGAAACTGCAGTGGAGAAAACAAGGAGATATAAAAGACAGTTACAGCCCCTGCAAGAACAAGAACAAAGGGGAAACGGGGAAAGAGATTGTTCCAGTAATTGCCTCCCCCAGGTAAGGATGCTGAGCCTGAGCAACGCTGCTGGCACAAAAAAAAAGTGCTGCTTTTTGATTCACTGTTCACCTAATTTTGCTGCTGCAGCAGATCACATGTAAAATAGTGCATTTCACTGTATAATCAAGATAAATAAGCCAGCTTTTTCATTAGGTGTGTGATGTGTCGAGAGATGCATGCACTCTCTGCCGTGTCACGACAGGATGGGTGACACCAAGAGCACCAAGTCAAGAACGAATTTGGATGCACCAAGTCCAGAGCACAGGCTCCCTGGGCCAGGCCACAAGTGTCCATCAGCAATTTGGCACACAGGACACTCATCCCATGCCCAGCTGCTCCCAGCAACCACCTCTGGTCACACCCCCTGTGAGAGAGTCACTAAAGAGCCACTGCTGTGGCTTCAGGGGTCACATCTCTGCAGGCATAAGGTGTCCATGTTGTCCAAATCCATGGAGAAGCCATTCCCAGGGGCTGGCACACCTCGTGTTTCCCTTAGCATGGGCCATGGGGTACAGTGGGTGCAGCCTGCCAGGCTGATAAGGGGCTGCAGCACATAGCCACGAGGACGTGCAGATGGGAGACAGTTCCTGCATCCAGCACGTGTAAAGCAAAGGAGAAACCTCCTGCTGTTTATCTTTGCCTTAATTTGCATCTTCTTAAAATGCCTAATTAGTCGTGCTAGCTGATACACTGGCTCAGGCACTCCTACTTAATCCAGTCAGCAAACTCAGGCTTTGAAATTATATGTTCTACTTCTTCACATGATGCAACATTCACCAGTGTCCTTTGGGGTTGAACCTGCAGCTGGACATGGATCTCTCTGTGGTGGTCCTGCTGGAAGGCTTGGGAGCACTCCTTTGTGGTCTCCATCAGGAAAAACCAAGCATTTGGATGTGAAAGGGGATCAGCCCCCTGACCACAAGGTGGTGAGTGGTTTTATTGGCTAGTTCACCTAGAAGTACTCCTTCTGCAGACCAGCTGTGGTTTTGACCCAAG
Organism: Nicator chloris; assembly: GCA_013400495.1. Lineage (NCBI taxonomy): Eukaryota > Metazoa > Chordata > Aves > Passeriformes > Pycnonotidae > Nicator > Nicator chloris. The sequence goes on from WAAE01005998.1 coordinate 15,399, forward strand.
ACTTTATTGAATGCCAAAGTCCTTTTTGTACCATAATATGTATTTTGCAATATATCTTATTGTTCAGTCCCAATGTATTACTGAGTTTGAATTATAACAGAAGAACAAGATGTGTATAAAGTTATTTAATATCAGTTTCTGATGTGGTTCCTCCACTAGCTCTGTCCATCATCCAGCAAGCCAATGGACCCAAAACCTGTGAGTGTTTTGAAGTGTAGATGTTTCCTTACTCAGCTGTAATGATGTCCCAACTGGCAGCCTTTAAATCTGCACCACACCAAGGAACACAACTCGGTGGAAGTTTTTGGGAAGGAACTTGGAAAGTACTGATAGCATCATCCATAGAGGGCTTTATGGACAAGCAATGATCCCAAATTCCTTCAGCTTTTCGTTTGGGACTTGTGTTAGAACAGGAGCACCTGGCTGAGGTGCCAACTCCTCTTGGGGCTGTTGTGTAGAGAAATGGGTGTGATAAAGCTTTGGGTTTCCTGTAAGGGAAATTTCTGTGTTGCTGGTAAGGACAGAAGGAGCTTCCTAGGAGCTTCCAACAAAATCTGCAAAGGAATTGAAATCTTCCAAACAAGGGACAGGGGAAGAAAAGAGTTAAATCCTGACGTCTCAGCTCAGCCTTTAGTCAGACAAAACTTTTTCTGAGCTCCTGGAGATTTTTGCCTCAGGAAGGCTCCTTGTCTGAGCTTCTTTCTTTCTCCATGAAGAGGCACCACAGTCGTGCTACACATGGATAACCCACCACACAGCGTGTTTTACATGCCACAGCTGCTGCAGCTCTGCTGGAGTGTGAGTGCAGGGAGGAAACATTGACTTCCAGCCCTGTAGGCTCCTCAGTCAAGCTTGATGTCAGTCACATCTATCCCACCTGAGCAGAGAGAGCTATGGGAGACATGCTCTGGCTGCTGAAACACAGCACACATTGGATACCTGAGCTCGAAGCTCCTGTGTATCCTTGATTCCAAATGGTGATGTTCAAGGAAGCACCAAGAACTTTGATGAAACACAAAACTGGCTAAATTTGCTTCCCAGTGAACTCAGCATTAGGTGTGAGATGAACTACAGCTGTGCTGACATCCCTGAGACCCAGGGTTCTTCATACCTCTGCTGCATGCAGCTATTACAGAGCTCTCCAGGGAGCAGGGAATGGGTTGGGCTTCATTTATTTTTCAGCACAAAAGTGCAAAAGAGAAGCTCAAAGCAGCAGTAATTACAAATTTTAGAGTAAAAGTGTGGAGCAGACAACCAGCTCTTCTGGTTGCCACCATGTGTGAAGCCCTCGGCGTCCAACACACCCCTGTCCCAGATGTTCCACAGCTGTTTTCCTTTCCAATGCCCCTGCACTATCCCACTGCCTGCCTTGGCATCGGGCTGCCCTCAAGCACTTGCTCACATCAGTGTGCTGTGCTGGGAGGTGGCTGAGGGTTATAATGCTGCCAGCAAACCTTGCAAACATTTTGTTGGAAGCATGACAGCCTGGGGAGAGACACAAGGAATGGCTGAGAGGAGGAGAGTTTCAAAGTTTCCTAAAGAATCACCGGCAAAGGTATCAGCAGAAACAGATTTAATATAAAAGTGACAGCACAACAAAGTTTGTTGGCAAGGTTCACTCTATTACTTACTAGATGGTTAAAGCACAGAGAGAAAAAAAGCAGACAAAAAATCCAGTGTCAAACAATCCAAACTGATATAAACCCAACATTATCTGTGTGAAGGCTGGGCTGGGGAGGGGGAGACAAAAGGATGGGAGAAGGTAAGGATAAAAAGGAATACATCCTAAAGGCACAGCAGTTCTTCAATAAACAGCATTTAAACTTAACAGCACTTAAAGATTTACCTTATGTTATCAGTTAAGTCAAACAATATAGCAAAGGATTCATATAGGATTTACTATACCACAGCAGTAACTTACCTACAGGCCTAACTTCCTTACAAATCTGAAGTACTTAGGAATCCAGGAGAGCAGCATTCCCAGGACATTTGATGTAGCATGTGCACACTTGCATGCATACCGACGTGAAGAGTCTGTACAAGATACCTGTAAGAAATTCCCTTCTAATTCAGTGAAATACTCACCTGGGATGCCTTTGGTGCCCTGCTGTGCCCAAAAGCCTGTTTGCTTTCTTCCAAGCTCATCTGCAACATCAGCTGTTGACCCAGTGAGAGCTCTGTGATTTCTGCACACCATGCCTTGCTTTAACCCAGAACATTCACATCTTACACGGGTTTTTAGGTAACTGAAGACAATTTTGGAACTTTGCAAGAAATGACAGGAGGTGAGTTTGGGAAATAACAGGCTGCAGCTTCTCTGTAATGGCACTGAAAGAGTCAGAGGATATCAACACTCGTCTCCAGTGCCACAGCTCCCTCAAAGGGGAATTTGCCTCGCACTCTGCTCAGCTCTGTGCTATGAGGCTCTGAGGAGACCCCACTCCTGATGTTCTCCTGATTTCTGCCTGCAAGAAACAGCACTAGCAGGAGATTTCTCCTATGGAGGTATAAGAGCAGGTTGCTCCCATCTCTTCCCTCGATCTGTCAGAGAAATACTGACTCTGTACTGACTTGGAAGAAAGAGGGGGATGTGAATGTGAGTAACAGGCATTGGCAAAGATGCATGTGAAGAAACAGCTGGAAGACATTTCCTAAATTAGTTACCTTCAGACTGAAAAGAAAGGTCTCCATCTACCACATGCAGATGATGACTCACATCAGCACCTCAGACTGCAACAGGACCTCACAGAAAGCACTGAGCAGCATCCCTGAGACACAGACCTGCCATCCCAGCTGGACAACACAGGCTTCCCTGCTCGACCTCCCTGGGAAGTCACCCAGGATCCAGAGAGTTAGTCTTGCTCCCCAAAATGTATCCTGTCCTTTTCTTTGGCTACTCATCTTATTTGAAAAGGTGTGGTTTCACTTCCCTGGCAGTTCTCCTGTGTCCAGAGAAGTGTCAGCTCTCGTTGGCAGAGGACTGGTTGCCTCACAGAGGGATGAAACTCTCCTGCCCTGATTCACTCTGCCAGTTCCAGCATGAGGGAAAATTAATCTCAGCCCTATATCCTGCATTAGCCTGGAAGTTCAGAGCTTATTACAGGCTCTGGGCTGATACCATAGATAATGGTAATTAACTGCTCTGGGATGACAGTGGCTTATATTGCTGGCTGGTTTCTCAATGTTTTCCTTAAGCATTCTGTAGACAAATGGGTCTTGCCAAGGATGGACAGGGCAGGAGAAGACAGAAAGCAGCTGTGTGAGTCTGCAGCTCAGCACGAGAGGCTTGGAAGTTAAACCTGGAGTTTAACATGGGCTGGGGGCAGGATCAGGGCATTTACCCATTCTCAGATTTATTTGAGTCACAGGGTTCCTGTGGGTGGGTGTGTAAAGGTCACTCTTTCCTATGGGCAGGGTGCTGCAGCAATCATATTTTGATGCTTACTGGAAGCACGAAAAAATTGGGGTTTGTGTCAGGAGGTACTGAAATTGCTGTCTCACTTTACTAGGTATGGCTCCAGCCAAGTCTGCCAAACTGGATTCTACAGAAATTTCCTGTATTAAAGGAAACTGAGCAATCACATCCTCATCAAATTCTGTGCTGACACCTCTTCCAGCCACTGATTTGCAGAGCTGAGGACCAGTCAATTTATCCAGTCCTCCGTCTGAAAATCGTTCTGTATCTCCATGAGATGATCCACACATGGGAGCACATCTTGTTCTTCTCCACACAAAAGGGCAGGAACCTCTTCTCAAAGCCTCCAGCTTCCTTCTGCTCCGTTCCATACACGTGGGAGTCGCTTCCAAGGCACATCTGCTGTTGAAAGGAGCCGAGCAACTTGGAGGGAACAAATACTGGCAATCAGCTTTCGACCTGATTTTATATGGAGTTTTCTAGTGAAAAAAAAGGACATTTATAGTCCATCAGCATAACACTGAACCACGTTAAATACGCCTCCATTAATCTTCAGTGAGACCAATACAGTTCCTTATTATTGGAACAATGGTATATTTTTGTCACCCTTAATTATTAACTTATCTGGCTGTGATTTCCTCGTTTATTAAAAGGATATTCTAGGTGACTTTAACAGCTATACCACTCTTATATAACCAACATCTTAGCCATTCTTTTCCTTTTTTTTGCTTGGCTCACAGCTTTTCTGTTTTCCTTTGGCATTGGTAAGTAAACCCAAAGGGCCTGATCCTACAGTTACACTGATGTTTTTGGAGCATGGCCTGGAGTTTTTTCAGTTTACATCATCTGGGAGTGGGTCCATGAAATTTTTGAAACGTTGAAATAAATGAAAGCAGACAGGTGACAGAGTGACAGCACCAGACAGAGAGAATGGCCACAGCCAAGGCAGTGCAAGTCTTAGCTTTATTTGGAGGAAAAGGGCCTGCAAGTACCTCTGGTACTGGGAAGCTAAACACACAGGCAGGTTCACTGGGAGCTGAAAATGGAAGAAAAATCTGGCCTGTACAGAAAAACGACTTGTAGTGTTTTCCTCCGGTGACATTGGCAAGCCTTCACCATCACTGAATGATTCCTGCATGTTCCCACAGCATTTGCCACTCCAAGCAAGAAGATTCCAGAGGCAAGTGGTGGGAGAGGGTACCCTGCAGTTGCTCCCCACCAGCTGTGGTTCTCACCTGCCCTCATGACAAAGTTCACCCTGAGTATCCTGGAAGCCACTGGCACTCGTGTCCATTTTGCCTGAGTCTGAAACAATGCATTTATTGCCTTTCAGTGGCAGCAGCTCATTTCTGATGCCCAGCACAGCTGGTGTCCCCAGGATCTCACCGACAGAAGGAGACAGGGGAGCATCACAGTTTCTTCATCCACTTCTCCTCCTCACTCTCAGGGCTGTAAAGCCAACCAATGGTTGCCATGAGCTCGCTGTCCCCCACTGCTCTCCCAGAGGAGTGTGGCCTCCCTTAGCCTGTAGTTTGAGTGCTGGAACCCCAAGTTCTTCAGTAATCATCTTTCCACACCCGCCACCGTGCCACAGCCATTTCGTTTCTGCCACAGAGGACACTACCCTGGTGACAACGAAGGGAGGGCTGAATTCCTTTCCCTGTCTGGCTCTCTGTTTTGACAAGTGATTCTTTTTATAAATCCCAGGCAGGGTATCCTTTCAGAGGCAGTTGTAAAGCTGGATTTAATGCACATCACAGAGAATACACGAAAGCTCTCGTACGTTCTGCAGCACTGGGGGTTTTTTTGGTGGCTCTGTGAACGTGCTGACCAGCAGCTGACCTTGCCTCCTGATGCAGAGTACAGCCACTGAAGGATAGGACACAGTCTTCCATCATCAGTATTCCTGATTTCACTTCACACCCTGCATCTGCTTCCCTCCAAGGTGGTGATGGGTCCCACCAGCCACCTACAAGAGCTCATCACTGGAGAGTGGGGCCTTGTGACATGATTGGTGTCAGAGCACACGGGATACAGCCCAGGTACCCTTGATTCCTGCAGCACCAGTGATTCCTTCTCTTGGTGAGCTCCTGCCCAGTGTGAACAGGGTGTCTGCAGCCTTGAGAGGACAGAGGAAGGCAAGGAAAAAGAGCAAAGTCACTCCAAGGACTTGGCGTGCTGGACAGGGTGGACCAATCCACACGGAGAACTTTCCCCACCACAGATGTTAAACAAGTCCTTCCACATTAGGTTCATCCAAAAAACAGGTAAAACAGCCTCACCAATCTAACCTTGCCTAAGCCTTCAGTTGGTGTTTCACTTCCCCTGAGAGCTATCCAGAAGTTTCTAAAGTAATTAAAAATTTTCCCTTTTTGACCAATTTCCCAAGGGTCACCCCAGCTACAGCTGCTGTACCAAAGCCTCTGCCCTCCTCCTCTTCAAGCCACCACACATCTCTTCTCCCTCACATGAAACATTTGTGAAACCCGAGAAATAGGTCCTGGGCAATAGATATCCCATTCATAAATACCTTTCAAAAAAACCCATCTGGAAGCTGGCCAGCTGAGCAACACCAGGAAAACACGGCGACACCGCGTTCCCCTACCGGCTTTTCCTTCAGGGCGGCCGCACATACTTTGGATTTCTCAGCAGAGGGAGCTTCTCACAAGCAGTTTGAGCATCACCTCCCACCAACCCTCTGAAACGTTCCCGTTTCCAACAGCACCAGCTTTGCACCAAACCACCGTGCAGGAAAACCGAAGGCAGGTGACTCCTAACCCCGAGGAACCTTCGGCCGGTTTGTTTGTGGATTTAAGGAGGCTTGCAGTCTTCCAAAAATTCTTTATCAGTTTTCATAACTGTTCCTATTAAATGCCTGTCCTTTCAACGTCCTGGTACTGCTCAGCAGTAGCTCTGTGGCAGTCAGTACCAGGGCTGTGAGAGTTTGCAAGAAAAAATGGGCTTTTTAAATGCTTTTCAATGCCTTCCTTTGGTGCCACTGAAGGCCTCTTGATATTTTTCTTATGCAGACAGAACTCTTCAGCCTACTTTTGTGTGCAGCTCAAATGCTCTGTATGTTATGCCCATGCAGCGTTGCCAACAGGATCAGGGCAGTGATTGTCCCCCTGTGCTCGGTGCTGATGAAGCAACACCTCGAATCCTGTGTGCATTTCTGGGCCTCTCATGGCCAGAAAGACATTGAGGGGCTGAGGGGTGTTCAGAGAAGGGCAGCAGAGCTGGGAAAAGGTCTGGAGCACAAGTCTGAACTTGAGGGAGCTGGGGGGGCTCAGCCTGGAGGAAAGGAGGCTCAGAGGGGACCTTCTCAGTCTCTACAACTCTCTGAAATGAGCTTGGTGGGGGTGGCTCTTCTCCCAGGGAACAAGGGACAGGACACGAAGAAGCAGCCTCAAGCTGTGCCAGGGAGGTTTGGATTGCATATCAGGAACAATTTCTTCACATAAAGGATTATCAAACACTGGAAAAGGTTGCCCAGGGCAGTGGTGGAGTTATCATTCCTAGAGTGAGAATAATTTTATTTAAAAGCTGTGTGCATGTGGCACTTGGGGTGGCGGCCTTGGCAGTGCTGGGGGAACAGCTGGACTTGATGATTTTACACTGCATTTCCAGCCTAAACAACTCTATGATTCCGTGACTCTGTGTCCCTTTTCCCGTCTCCTTGGACAAAGAGCTGCATCTTTTGTCCAAAAGCCTTTGCGTGGTTACCACTGAGCCCTGCTGGGTAAGGACCAGAGTCCTGTGCAGGGCTGGCAGGGCTGTCTGGGATGAGCTGTCCCCAAGAGGATGGGGAGCTCTGGCACGGTCAATGCCAGGCCCCTGCTCTGCTCCCAGCACAGGCGTGCGTGGGGTGAGCTCCACCAGAAAGCTGATCCAGGCAGAAAAAAAAAAACAAAAAAAACCAAACTGATTTAAAAAGAAAATGTTTAATTCTTCAGTCAGATCAGTTCTCCAACCTGTTTTACTGAGTGACAGCAGAAGCACTTGTACTGCACAGCATGCCCAGAACAGCATGAGTGGGTGGATGGGATGGCAGGAGAGAGAGGGAGGGAGGGAGGGAGGAGAGGAAGGGAAAAGGACTGCTTTTTTAAGAAGCACTAACAGCTTAAATACACTTAAAATGTTAATTTAATTGAGGAAACCAAGGATTTCAGTCTCACCAAGCTACCAAGGGAACCTTAGCTCTTCCAACCAGATTTGCAGATGCTGTTTTCCTAAGCCTACACAGATCATTGGATGATGTTTTGCTCAAATAACTGGAATAACTAGAATTGAAAACCAGCAGCATTTTTAATATCTATCTCCCCTTCCCTCATCCCCTTCTCATTTCTGTGTTTTCTATGCCTGGCATCAGTAGCTACAGGAGAAATTTGACCATAATCTGAACGGTGGTTCACTCCTCTGCTTTAAAGTACTTTCACATCACGACCTTTGAGCTCACCTACCCCCTTCTTGTTGCCTATGGCCTTACAAAAACAAGAGCTAAACATGAAAAACATTATTAGCACTTCTAATGGTTCTTCATAAAAACAATTTCAAAATAGTATTTACACTGAGGGAATAAATATCACCTTATGAATAAATGATGCTGTTATTCAATAAGCCCAGTGCTTGATCACATTCAGATTAGGAATAATTATTTAGGTCCTTCAGAGAGGTTAAAATAACCTTTCTTAGGGCATGGGAACCTTGTTTTGCATGAATAATTTCTGTCAGCAGATGAACTGATAAATAAAAGCAGATAACATCAATCAGTTCAGATGTAAGAAGAGCTAGTGAGCAGACTAGGCAAAAGAGCAACAAATAGAATTTGGCTATAAATAAATTTAGTCTGGAAATTAGGAGACTCTTTCCAAATATGAGAACTGTGACGTCTCAGTCTAGTCCTTCAATAAAAGCAGTGGGACAAAACCCATAAAAAGCAATGTGCTAAAATTTCCACCCCTGGAACTGTTCCAGGCCAGGTTGCATGGGGACCTGAGAAAACTGTTCTAATGGAAGGTGGTTCTGCCCATGGCTAAAGGGTTGGGATTAGGTGATCTTTAAGTTACCTCCAACCCAAACCATTCTGTGAATGACTCCATGAAATCATGAAGTGGAGTTCAAAACAAAGCCTTCCATTTGTCTGAAGACGGCTGAAAGGTGTGGCTGGCCTGCCACAGCTGAGCTCTGAACCTTGATCCTTCCCTGTCTGAAGTTTCCATCTCCCAGCTATCAAGCATCTAAAGGACAAGGTCGGCATTTCTCCGGCTGGCAAAGAGGAGGGGTCATCCTCTGACACTTGTGTTACATCACCATGGCTGTGTTCTCACAGAACACCTTGATTCCATGTTCCTCTCTGAACCCAGCGGTGCCATGGCAAAGTCTCTGCCATTCCAGGGTCCCTGACAGCACTGGCTGGGCCAGGACCTCCTGGAGCTGTCATTGGACCTCTGTCACTGTCCTCTCAAGCAGCACATCCCGTGAGGGATTTTAACTTCAAAAAACAAAGCCTCATCTTTCTCACAGACTTTATCTATCTTCTGTCACGTAGTTCCATCATGGATAGGAATTTTCTACCAGGGTTTTAGAGAGCAAGCCGTGTTTTGGAGTGAGGTGCCCCCTTCTTTATTCTAGAAATGGAACTGCATGGCACTTTGGACTCTCTGTTGGAGATACCTGCACTGCCGGGTTCTCTGGTGCCTACAACACCAGAGGGATACACAAGTGAGGGATGCACAGGTGAAGGATGTGGAGGTGTTTTGCTCCAGACCCCAACCTAAAGGCACCAGGGTGCACACCCTGCCTGGGAGACACTGGCCACCACAGCACCACCAAGGACTTGTCCCCCGCCCTGACTGGGGGGGTCCCCTCTGCCTCAGCCCTTGTCGTCTGCCCTGCGTCCCACTCAGCCCCTGTCTCAGGACCAGTGCCCATCCCTGTCCAGGGGTCTGACCCTGTCCAGTCCTCATTCCAAGCCCTGCTCAGGGGGTTTGACCCTGTCCCGGTCCCCACTCCCGGCCCTGCCCGGGGGTCTGACCCTGTCCTGGTTCCCATTCCCAGCCCTGCCCGGGGGTCTGACCTTGTCCAGCCCCCATCCCCGGCCCGGCCCGGGGGTCTGAGCCGAGCTCCCGGTGTCCCCAGGCGGTGACACCCCCGCCCCGGGGGGGCGCGGTGGCCGCGGCGACGCGGGGGGGCGCGGGGCCGGCCGCGCGCAGCCAATCGGCGCCCTCAGCGCCTGGTCCGATCTCCGCGGAGCTCTCCGATTGGCCGTCGCCCTCCCCTCTCCTCACGCCTCGGCCAACGGGGGCGGAGGGGCGTGGCCCGGGCGGCGAGCGCGCGAGCGGCGGGCGCGGCATGGCGGGGTCCCATTAGGGAGCGCGGCCGTGATGGAGCGCGAGCGGGCGGTGGGCGTCATGTCGGCGCTGTGGTCGGTGGGCGCGGGGCTGCTGCTCCTGCTGCTGTGGGTGCGGCACCGCGGGCTGGAGGCCGTGCTGGTGCACCACCGCTGGGTCTTCGTCTGCTTCTTCCTCCTGCCGCTCTCCATCCTCTTCGACATCTACTACCAGCTGCGCGCATGGGCCGTCTGGCGCCTCCACAGCGCCCCGCGGCAGCACGCCCAGCGCGTCCGGCACATCCAGGAGCAGGTGAGGCTTGGCCGGACCGCGGGACCCCCGGGGGTGCCACGGCCTTGCGAGGGGACGGCGTGTCCTGGTCCCGCCCTCTGTCATCCCGCCATCCCCGTCCTCCCCCCCCGCCATTCCGCACCCGGGGCAAAGTCCAGCCGGAGCGGGGAAAAGCAAAGGAATGAACGCCAGCGGGCCTTTCAGCCTCCTGCAGGGTTCTTGTCCCGCTGAAACTCCTGTGGAACTCCCTCCCTGCGGCTGTGCGGCTGCTGGCACTGCGGTATCCTCAGGGATGTGCTGTGAGCCAGGCTGGACACGCACCGGGCTCAGGGACACACGTGTGTGCAGCCTGGAAACATCAGTCCCTGAACGGCAGGCTCAGGAGCGTGTTCGGATTCCACTCGCATCCTGCTGCTCGGCACCGCCAGTTCCAGGAGATACTTCGTGGGGAGATTAAACTTTTCCTCCACCCAGAAATGCAGATGCCTGTAGTGATTCTGTGCTCCCTGGTATTTGTGGTAATTCTGTCACGTCCGCTTCTGTTTCCTGCCTTGTCTCACATCGCAGATACAGATGGATATTAATGTGCATGGTGTTATTCTCAGAGGGGTTAGGGTTGCTGATAGGGGGGTTTTTGCCAGCTGTAGTAGCAACTCAGCTTTGAAGAAAATGCAATTGTTTGTTCTCTGGATGTTAACCACTGTGGCTTTGCAGAATTCGTGGCTCATACATATGGCTTACACATTTTCCTTCTCAACTTTTTGTAGAATCCTAGGACGCTTTCGGTTGGAAGGGACCCTTAAAAAAACCATCTCATTCCAACCCCACATCTTCCACTAGACCAGGTTGCTCAAGGTTGCTACCACTAGACCAGGTTTTCTCTCTTTGCCTGGTCGTTTGCAGGCTCAGGCCACTTTTTGTGAGTTTTGGATTAGAACTAAGATTATAACAGTGATAATACCTCCCTTAGAGGAGGGGGTTTTTAACTCTCTGTTAGTGCCTTGTTAGCTTTCTGAATCCTTCCCCCAAAAGAAAACCCCAGAGCAACAGAATATTAGAAATGTGTCCTCTACATAACTAAACCACTCTGGTCGTACTTTATTTAGAAGTTCAGAGGTCTGCAAAGAGACTTCCAAAGCATCCCTGCTCTGACAGTTGTTGGCTCTTGCAGGTCCGGGAATGGAAGAAGGAAGGCAGCAAGAGATACATGTGCACGGGCAGGCCTGGCTGGCTGACTGTGTCACTCCGTGTTGGGAAGTACAAGAAGACTCACAAGAACATCATGATCAATTTAATGGATGTTCTGGAAGTGGACAGTGAAAGACAGGTAACAAATTCCACCACAAAGCATTCACTATAATGGATTTTATAGTTTTTTTTACTATACTCGGTGCTGAAGGGATTAGATGCCACAAAGAACAAAATTTTGTAGCAGACCTATCAAATTTCAAGGGTTTGCAATGTGTGCTTGGATCGTTCTATCTGCAGAACCCAGCATATGGAATTGCTTGGCTTTTATGTGCTGAAGTCTAAAAGACCAGATTGATTTATGGGTTTGGGCACTGAGCAACAAGATGTTGAGGCAGAGGAGGAATCACTAAACAGTTCCCACTATTTTTAGTAGCTCTCTTAGGAAAGTGAGTCTCTGAGTTCTGATAACAGATGGAAGTGTATCCGGTTAGCCATATTTTGTCATCATTAATGCTGAACTCTTAATTTATGTTTGTTGAGAACTTGGGGGTGGGTTGTTGTTTTTTTTTTGCTTTTTAGGTTGTTCGTGTGGAGCCTTTGGTGTCCATGGGCCAGCTGACTGCACACCTGAATCCCATGGGCTGGACTATTCCTGTGGTACCAGAGCTTGATGATCTCACAGTAGGTAAGGGTCGCTGATGACAAGAGACTCCCTGATGCTGCTGCACTTTAATCAGGGTTTTTTATGCAGTAAAACACTGCATTGTTTTAAAGGTTCTGGAAATACTCTGTTGAACCTTGTGTTCTTTGTGGTATTTATGTTATAACCACTTCCTTTTTTTTTTTTTTTTTTTTATAGTCTTAAAGGAGCTTATAAAGTGGGGGTTTGCTCTCATAAATCACCCACATTTTGAAGTGTGTTTCATTTGATTTGTTGTGTGCTCTCTTGATAAGGTGGCCTGATCATGGGAACTGGCATTGAGTCTTCATCCCATATCTATGGACTTTTTCAGCACACCTGTGTTGCCTATGAACTTGTTCTTGCTGATGGAAGCCTTGTGAGATGTTCACCAGTAAGACAAAATGTTACTTTGCTATCATTTACAATGTCATTGACAGTTATTGGTGTGGATATATGATTTAGTATGACATACTTTTTGCAGACTGAAAACTCAGACCTATTTTATGCAGTGCCTTGGTCTTGTGGTACTCTGGGTTTCCTGGTTGCAGCAGAAATAAAAATGATTCCTGCCAAGAAATATGTCAAAATACACTACAAGCCAGTGAGAGGACTGCAGAAGATTTGTGAGAAGTTCACTGAAGAGTCTAAGAAGAAGGAGAATAGTTTTGTGGAAGGAATTATGTATTCCTTGGATGAAGCAGTCATCATGACAGGAGTCTTGACTGACGAAGCTGAGCAAAGCGAGGTAACCAAAGGCTCACACTGAAAAAAATACTCCCAAAGTCTAACTGAAGCTGTACTAGCATAAAACCATTATAAAAATGGAACAATCTCTTAACACAGGATTAAAATTTGGATCAGTCCATCAGAATATTTTAAAGTATAACCCTTCCCTACTAGAACAGAGTCTGTTCTCTAAATCTCTTTCATTGATGAGAAATGACCCACTGATGTCATTGTTCTAGCAAATAATTCAGTCTACAGCCTCTTCACTGCAGTACCTAAGGAGGAAGAGAAGGATCTTTTCTCATAGACTGAACAGTGCTGCTTTGAACTGCAGTTATTCAGAGTAACTCTCTTCCTAGCAAGCTTTTAATTCTGTTAATATTAATAAAAACACATCAAGGGCATGCACAGGAGGGTCATGCTAAGTGTTTGTGCAAACCTCCACCTGGATGTTTCCTCTCTGCCACGTGAGATTTTGGATTAAGGGTGGGTTTAGAGATTGGCATTTTAGGAATTCAGTTCTGTCACATTCATGGGCTCTGGAATAGCTTGTCAGTGGCAAGCCTTACTTAAACCTTAATGGCAAGAAAGGTAAGAAGGAGCCCTGCAGGTGGTGGAGTGAAGGCTCCCTAGATCTCTTGTGCCAGTCTTTATCCGGAGGGTATAACACAGATTGCTCCCAGGAAAGGAATGTGGGGACCTACTCTGCTGTCTAGCAAGGTGTAACTGTTATCTAATGAATGCCTGTTTCCTTGTAGATAAACAGAATTGGCAACTACTACAAGCCGTGGTTCTTTAAGCATGTGGAGAAGTATTTGAAAGCTGACAGGACTGGAGTAGAATACATTCCTTCCAGACATTATTACCACAGACATACTCGCAGTATCTTCTGGGAGCTCCAAGTAAGACCAGTTCCAAAATTCAAATATATCTGCAGGAAGGTGCTCTGCCCTTTCACAGTGTAGGTACAATGTACCTTCTTCCCCTTGGCAGCAACTTCTGTCTTTCATGGCAGAAAAAACCAGCAAAGTTTATGAAAAATTTACAAGTCCTGCATTTGGGTACAGCAAATCCAAAGACTTCTTCATGTATAAGGCATTGTATCAGAAACTCCTGATTTTTGGTTTAGTGCTTTTCTGAATTTAGACCTTAAGTACCTATTTCAGCATTAAATTTTTGTACCTACTGAGTGATTTCAAATTCAGATGGTGGAAAAAACATGAATGTGAAATTCTGCTGAAAAACTTCCCCACCTAAAGTAATTATATAGCCAGGTCATTACTTAGAATTTCATAGATGTCTTTATTGTTGTGTGTACTTACACAAAACATTGACATTGTGAAATATTCCTGCCACTAAATTTTGAATCTCTGGAGTGAGGTACCAGATCCTTTCAGCTCCTGCAGAAGGCAAACAGGAGTTAGCTGTGGTGGAGTAGTGCAGGTGGTAATTAAAATTAAAATTATACAGCTTTAAAATGCTTCAGGGAAATTTGGTTATTCTTGCAAAACTCCTGTAAGGTTAGCTCCTTGTGCACTTCTGCCTTGGTTGTTGCAAGATAATAGCCTGTTGCTCTCTGAACTTTATTCTCTGGAATTATCTGGGGCTGGCTATGCTGTGATTCATACAACTGAAAATTGGTGGCAACCAGAGGAGGCTGTAGCCCAGTGCAGTCCAGGCCCCTCTAATTTGCTAATTTGTATTTTAGGCCTTCAGCAAAGCATCAGCGATTAAATTTATGGACAATCTGGCTTAATATTGCCCTGAGGACTCTGAAGTGTTCTTTTGGTCCACTTACACATTCTTCAGTCGAACTCTTCTTTTTCTTTCCTCTTTGAAGGATATCATTCCTTTTGGCAATAACCCTGTGTTCCGTTACCTGTTTGGCTGGATGGTCCCCCCAAAAATCTCTCTGTTAAAGCTCACCCAAGGAGAAGCCATTCGGAAGCTGTACGAGCAACACCACGTCGTGCAGGACATGTTGGTGCCAATGAAGAGCCTGGAAAAATCAATCCAGACCTTCCACGCTGACCTTAATGTAAGAACACAGCTCCTTAGAACGCAGCAAATCTTGGGTTGTTTGTGATAACAGCTGTGGCTGTCGATCTTAAGACATAATATCCTGCTTGTGCAAAAGGTCATCATTGTGTTCTGGGGAGTGCTGTGCTTTGTGAGGCCATGGTGCAAGGCTGCAGCAGAAATAAACACAGCTTTCTGAGAAAGAGAAGGATTAAATAAAAGATTCGAGCTTTTGATAGAAGCCAACGCTTGTAAAAGGTTTTATCACTTACTAAAAATTGAACTGATCTTCACCTAAAATGATTGGTGGTCTCAGTAAACACCAACTGTGGAGCTTCATTTCCCTTTCTTGCTTTTATTTCTGAATTTATTTTAGTTAGTGTAGAATTTCAATTTTGCTAATTTCAATTTTGGACTGACCTGGAAAAGAAAACACTTCCTTCTCTTTTTGCTCAGAGTGTTTATTGAGTTGTCGCTCTGAGATCAGGGGTGGTTTGTTTGTGGGTTTGGGTGGGTTTTGTTTGTGTTTGTTTTGTTTTTCTTTTAATTTCAAATATTTAAGGGGAGGAGATGTAATTCTAGGAGGACATTTTCAATCTACTTGTGTTATGGTCATTAGAAAGTCCAGCTAAAAACAACACCAGCACAGCTGGGAAGGAGGAGCTGAAAGCAAGGGTTTCAGTCCGAGACTGGGAGGAAGTTCTCTTAACTCTTCATTTTGCCACATTTATTAAAGAGCTTAAAGGACAATTGTGTTAGAAAATAAGTGATAAAGTGTTTTCCTGCCCCTGCAGGTGTACCCTATTTGGTTATGTCCTTTCATATTGCCCAACAATCCTGGTATGGTCCATCCCAAAGGAGATGAAAGCGAACTCTACGTGGATATAGGAGCTTATGGAGAGCCCAAAAGCAAACAATTTGAAGCCAGGGCTTCAATGAGGCAAATGGAAAAGTTTGTAAGGAGTGTGCACGGGTAAGGACCCCAGTCCTCAGAATAGTGACAATGTCATATAATCCACACCCATGTGGTTTAAGCACAGTTATTTGTCCCACTGAACTTCAATATTTAATATTGCATTAATTTAACAACCACAGTAATTGAAAACTAATTTAAATTTCTAATTTTGGTGAGTTTTAAAGTGTGATTTCGCTTTACTATTTGATTGCAAAACCAACCAAACAAAAGGACACACTGGCTGAAGTCCTTGCGGTGTAGCTGGGAGCTGGGTGACTTCAGGTCACCTTTCAGCTCCAGGCTGCTCTGGGAGTAGAGTCTGCAGCTACAAAATACATCCTTGGAATACGTCATTCATCAATCCCAAAAGTTTGGACAGCTTCCCTGCCTGCCCTTGGGACTGTCTCCTTGCAGTCCTTGCAGCATCATGGAGCAGCTCTGCCCCGTCCTTGCACCGAGATGTCCTTCCCCAGGAGGCCAGCCTTGGCTGTCCCTGCACTCAGTCCCTGTGCTGGTGACATTCTTTCCTCCCTCAAAACTTGTACTCCAGAGCTTCCTTTTCCCTGCCTGGGTTCTTGTAACACAGGACCACAGTGGGCGTGAGGCATGTGCCCACCATCTGTCACGGACTCGAGCCAGCCTAATTTGCTGGAGCGGTGTCAGTGGAGAAGCAGCCACAGGCTGGTTTCTCAGGAACAAAAAGCAACTACGTGGTATTTTTACACCATCAGTATAATTTATCCCCATTTCTGTTTTGACCTACTTCTCAGTCTAACAGTGATCATGTCCCATGTGGCTGAGCAATAATGGCAAGGCTGCTTCGAGATGATTTGGGGACTGCAAATGACTTTGAGCTGCAAGAAGTGATTTGCCAGAGAATAAAGCAACCCAAAGTTAATTTTAAGCTTCTTTTTCATTAACTTGAAATTAAGCTTTTAATTTAAAGCTCTTTACTGATGAAGTTTGGTCTGTTTTCTACCTGTCACTGGGAAATGAACAATGGATAAATGCTTAATCTTCCAGTTTCGTAATCACACAGAACAATAGAGCTTCTATGTTAGGTTGTGTTTTGCTGCTGTACTCTGATGGTAGCTGCAGCTTAGGGAGCACAGTATGGAAGTGAGGAAGAGTCCACAGCTGAAGAAGGATTTAATTTGTAAATGGACCTTTGTTACACCATGCTTTGTTTACACTATGAATTTATCTTCTTGGCCTGGTCTCATTTGGTGGTGTCTTGCCTTCCTAGTTCTATTCTCAATGTCCAGAGAAATGAAAAAGTCAAAGGATGTATTGTTGCATCTGTCTTGAATGGATATTGTAATGCAGGCAAATGTGAGATTCTATGACTGTACCTACATGGATCCTAAGAAAATGGGCAGAAAAAAATACTAAATCCATAAAACATAATTGGCTGAGTGTCCCAGCATAGTCCATGTGACCTGTTGTATTTGCTTATTTTTAAAAAGCATTGTTGATGTTTTTTGGTTAAGTATTTGCTATTCATAGCTTGCACTGAATTTTTTTTTAATATTCTATATCAAATCTTGTGGCTCAATTAATACTGAATCTCTGTCTCTTCTTTTTCCCTTCTCTCCAGTTTCCAGATGCTGTATGCAGATTGTTACATGACCCGTGAGGAGTTCTGGGATATGTTTGATGGCTCGTTGTACCACAAGCTGAGGGAGCAGATGAATTGCAAGGATGCCTTTCCAGAAGTGTATGACAAAATCTGCAAAGCTGCAAGGCACTGAGCCTGGCTGAGCTCACCAAGCAATCAGGGAAAGAGGAATTTACCTATAGCTAGTCAGTATATCCTTAAAAAAAAAAAAAAAAGCTTTATTGCTCTCCAAATAAGCTCATTCTTATTGATGTTTAAAGGTATGAATTCCTGCTTTACACATTTATGTTTAGTATTTCTTCGTATGTTTTAAAACCAGTTTTCCAAACTCAGAGTGATTGTTTTTAAGAAATCTGAAGTGCTAGCCTTTGTATGTAATGCAGTGACATAGGTGAGTTCACCTATTTCCAAGCAGAAGACAAATAATGGGAATGGATGAAGACACTGGAGTGACACCAGCTGTGTACCACAGCTGTATTTAACATGACTTCTGAAAACAGGAGGGAGGGCTCAGAAATAGGTGCCAAAGCTGAACACATTGTCTAATTAATCACGTTGTTAAAAACATTTGCCTCCAGTCAGTATCCTGTAGAGCAGCTCTGCAGTGGCTCATCCACACTCCATCATCCTCCAGCTGTGTGATGGTGGTGCTGGGCTGTCCATGTTGTCCTGCGTGGCAGCTGAGCTCCCCAGGCGTGGCTTCTGCTGGAAAACTTGAGCATTGAGGTGTGAAGAAGATGCTTTTTACTTGTGCCTATCAGATTTGTACTGATTTTGATTATGAAGCGTGAATGGATGTAGGTTTTTAGGTGTTTTGTAGTTGACCAACAGTGCATTGGTTTTTTGCCCCAAAGTATCAATGTTCTGGCTTTGTAGACCACTGAAAAAATAATTGCTGCTATTTCATATAGCCAAATTTTAATTTCTTTGTGGGTCAGTTTATTTGCATTTCTTTTGGGGTTGTGTTTTTTGGGGTTTTTTGGTTGTGGCTTAATTTTAGTGCCTTATAAGTACTCGGAGGAAGATATGGCTTATCTCAGACTGTTCTGTCCTGGCCTGTAGGAGAAGGAAGTCAAGGCTGTGTTTACAGGAGGTTTGTTAGAGCAAGTGGCTGTGGATAAGAACTCTTGATACACAGAGGCTTCAGTTCTGACTTGAGTGACATTTTTGCTTTTCATTTTAGCTGGGTTAGGTTGATAGGCTTTGTAAAAGGACTGTTTCAGTCACCTGGAGAGGAAATAACAGCAAGTACTGTTAGTTCCCTCTTCTGCTGCTCGCAGGTGAAAATGGCACAGTCGTGGACTTGATGCAGTTGGGTGTAGAAGTGTGGAAATGTTTTGACCCTGTAGCCAGAATCAGGGTTCCAAACCAAGCCTGTGTCTTGTCCAAGCAGTACTGAAAATTGTTACTTGAAACCTTGTTGAGCCTGAGTGAAAAGAAAGCAATTTTCTTGAGGCTTCCGTAGGAGGTAACATGGAGAACTTCTCAAACAGTTACCAGTGGGAGGTGTAATTTTATTATGTGTGCTAAACCAATGATTTTATTTATTGATAGATGGATGTTTAAGGTCCAGATGAAACCAATGATAAAGCAGTAGCAGGAATAAGCTTGGGCTGTAACTCAGTGATGCACACTGTGTGCAAGTAAGGTACCCCCTCAAATCCTGTGCCAGGGGCAGCATTCCATGGGGAGACACAGCCAGTGCAGAGTGTCCTCAGTGCTGCCCGAGCCCTGGAGCTGTGTCAGTGATCCAGGAGTGCCTGCCACGCCTCCTGGCTGCACCAGGGGTACACAGGAAGGCAAGTGTTGATTCTCAGGGTGTGACCTGCCTTCCTGCCCCTACGAGGGAATTGTCCCTGGGGTGAAGCTATGATTTAGCCCAGTGCTTGTATGATAGTCTGCACAGAGCAAGAACGGTTTGGTTAGCTTTGAAAGGGCAATGTTAAAACAGCTAGAGGATATGCAAATACTTCTACTTAGGCTGTGTTTCACTTATGTACTGATGATCTTTAGGTATGCACTGTGTTTGTTTTTCCACTCTTTAATTTATTGGCAAACCTTGTATGCCGTGATTGGGTACTGCACTGTATCAGTCACACACATCATGCTGTTGCTCTTGGTTTTTGGTTGTACAGACTGTTGAAAATAAAGCTCTGGCCGGCCTACTGTTCCAAGGGTTGTCTTTTACTGAGTGACTGCTTGCTTTTCAACAGCTGTTTATCATTTCTCTCATGCTTCTTGTGTTGTTCCACGTGGCCAGCGATTACTGAGAGAAGTCTGGGTAAGAGACCCAAGGCTTTGTGAGGGAGGTGGTGGGAGGTGATGTTTGTAGGAATGTCTTTGAAGTCTGAGAGCCTTCACTTATCTGTGCCCCAAGACACACCTGCAATAAAAGAAACACCTCATAGCTGAGCCTTTAACTCTTCAGTTATGCCCCAGTAGCTCCGCACAACTTCATGATGCCAGTGGTCCTGACCTTTTAAACACACACACACACCACTCATTCTTTCCCTGCGACATTTTGTCCAAGGAGGACAAACTCCCCTTTTGCATTTAGGTGCTACCCATTGACAGTGGGTAGTTACTTTGTTCTTCTCATTTCATGCTAATAAATCTAATCCCTGCCTTGAATGAGCAGCCAAAAGTGAGCGTGAAGACTCAGTGCACTCTTCAGCCTGAGGAGTTTCACACCCACTTCTGTCTCCTTGATAAATACCTTCATGGCAGCTCTGTAGGCTCAGTGGGAGGTGTTCCTGCCGCTCCCTGGTACACAGCTGGTACACCTTCTCCTAGGGTGTACACTGCTCTTTTCCCACAGAGAAAGCCAGGCTGCCAAGTGCCTCAGCCCTGCTGAAGCTGCAGTTCACGTGCCAAAGCCCTTTGTTGCTTTAACCACACTCTGTGCTGGCCTTGGCTTAGGCTGCATTTCACAACCTTCCTTTGTTGCCCCAGCAGCATTTCTGTACCCTCCCTCACCTACGTCATTGCTCAGGCATTTCCCTTCAGAGACCTCCTTCAGAACAATAGCCAGGATTTCCTTAAATCTCTGCAGTTTTACCTGTGTTCCATTATCTCCCCACACCAAATGATAATTGCATATTAATTAGCATACTTAATCAGCCACAACTAACATGTAATTACACCTAGATTTAATTATTCCTGTCTGGTCTAAACACTTGTACATGACCTGATAAAATTAACTCTAGGACAAGCAACGTGCTCCCAGTACATTTTTATGGCCAGGTTTTGTTGCTACTGACATTTTCTGCTCGTCTCACTTTCTCCATTGCCTCCAGGTTTTCATTCCCTGCTCATCTTTGAGGTAGCACTTTTTCAGACCCACTTCTCTGTGGAGTTGTGGTGGACCTGGGCTTACTTAGGTGTGGCAGCACCACGCATAACGGGGATGTGCAACTCCTCTAAGTAGCAGCAGAGTTTGAAAGGATGTGTTTAACCCTGAGTGAGCTGCGTGTGCCTGTAACGGACGGACGGTCCAAAGATCTATTATCTGCCTCATGATCATTTCCCAGGAGGGACAGGGGCCTTGTCCTGGCTGAAGTGGGGTTTTCCTGGCCACGTCCTGCCTGCAGGTGTTCGCTGAACTGAGACCGAAGGACAACGGACACGCTACAGATGGACGAAGAAATTTGAACAGCTGGTGTTTGCTATGCTAGTGGACCGAGGCTGTTCAGAACGCACTAGCCATGCTCAGGACCCGTATCCATCTGGGTCGAAACTGGCCCGAGGACTGCCATTGTTCCTGGTGGTCGCTATTGTTTCTCCAAGGAGCAGACCCTCGTCATGGGACTTGCATGACCTGCGTGACTATTCCCTCATCTGTTGGCCATTCTCCACTCGCTTTGCAAATGACTATAAAACCCCCTTAGCTCCCAGACCATCTCTGAGATCTCCCCGATAGGAACAGAGGACTCATTGGCCTGCACAGAAGACCACGAGTGCTCCTTTCTCTGTTGGTAGCTATATCCCAAAAACCTCCCCTCTTTCTCTCTATCTTTTATTCCTTTTCCTTCCCCTCGATCGCATTACTGAAGTTGGCACACTGTAAGAGTGTTCATATTTATAAGGTTTCCCTGTACCACCTGCCCCAACAGCACACAATAAAGTGCGTTTCTGTTTAAGCATACTGGTTTGTCCCTTGTTGTATCTTTTGTGCTTTGAGAGCCATCAAGGCCCCGCCACTATTAGCGGACCTTGACAGTGCCGTCACACCTTCCTCGGGAGGATGTGCAGGGTCTGTCATCCTCTTCTCATGTATGTGATTTCTCTAAAGTCCCAGCTGAAAATAGTTAATTAGTGCTAATTGCAGTGTCATTGCCCCCTTTCCTTTAAGTCTCTGTGTTCAGCCAGGCAGAGAGAGGACAGGGAATCCTCTGTGTCATGCTTCCTGTTGGCCCTATCTATCCCAGGGAAGGCATGGTACAATTCCAGCAGTTTCTCCCTCTTGTCCTTTGCTCCTGGGCCTCCCTAGGTCCCATCAGCCACTGTTACGTGAATTGCAGACTCCTGGCTGCTCCTGAGGTTCCCCCAGTTTGAGAAACCCCCTGAGGACCAGGCTGATTGTGCCAGCACCAGAGCCACTCACCTCAGCAGATGATACAACAGTGGCACATCTTAACCAAAGGGAGCCCACACTGCAGGGAGGGAGGAGGACACAGTACCCAGTGAGAGCCCAGCCAGCCTCCTCCAGGAGCAGCTCTGGCCACAGCAGGCCGTAAAGAGTTGCTTATCCCTGCAGGCTTGAGCACATTCACCAGTCACCTACTGCCAGCTGCAGTGAAGGGCAGCAGTGTCACCACCTCCCCACTCAAGTGTAATCTGAAAGTTCCCCACCAATTACAAAAATGTCTTGACCTCTTTCAAGCTGTCTGTTCCTTACTCAGCTGGATAAAGGAGAGCAGCCATGTGGATTCCTGCTGTTCATCCCTAGCCAAGGTGGACTATTTCAGACTAAAGCTTTCCCTGTCTGCTTTGAGCCCTTTAGGCTTTGTTCTGGTTCTCCGTGGGGAAGCTGCCAAGATGAATACAGCTCCAGGAATGGGTACTGAGGGAAGGGCTCCTACCTGCACTGGCTTTGCAATGTGCTGCTGATGCTGCTAGAGGAAAAACTGGCTTTTAAGCAGCAGAGTATGACTTTTCTTGAGGATACAAGGAGCTCCTGGCACCTAAAAGGACTCAAACCCAGCTGCCCTCATCCATGAAGTGCATCCGCTTGCTTGCAGGTGAAACAGAGCAAAACTAATGGGAAGGGTTGTCCAAGCATCCCTTGAAAAGGGCAAAGGCCTGAGGATGCAGGCAGAGGTAATGTGGTCACTGCTGAGCTCCTGCCAGGCTCACCTGCCTGTGGGCAGCGTGTGCTCCATGATGGGCACTCAGCCCATCCCATGCTTCCACCCCAGGCTGCTCCCAGCTGGAGCTGGGTGTCCTGGACCATCCTGTGCAAAAAGTCCCTGTGCAAGGAGCTGCTTCCCAGTGGGCACAGACAGTCTGGGAGATGAGAAGAGCTACATCAGTAAGTGCAGCTCCTCCCACACATCCAGCTCTCACCTGGCTTCCCATGTCCCCAGGACTGCCTGCAGCCACATGCTGACAGCTCTGGTCCCCAAGGAGCACGGGGATGGTGGCAGCCCTTGCCATGGCAACCATCACCGTGGCACCCAGCATCTCCATTCCCCAGGGAATGTCCCCGCCCCTGTGCAGACAGGGCTGGAAAACAGCAGGGTCCTGGCAGGGAAAAAACAAAATGTTGTCTGCTCAGGAGGAGCTGTCTAAAAGCACCCCAGGGTTACCCAGGAGGGAGCACCTGCCCCTTGGGTAGCTGCCAGGGTGCAGGTGGTGAGCAACAATTTTATATTCCCCAGCAACCCCCCAAGGGGTAAATCAAAGGCAGGACCTGTAACCACCACTCCACTGGGCATAAAAACATTGTCCAGCAGTTACAGTAATATCACTGGAGGGGATCAAATCAGTGAGCCAAGGGTGTGAGCCACCACTGTGGGGTCACGGACCCTACAAGCTGTTTAGGTGCATGTCCATGGGCAGATGGGATGAGCCACCACTCTGTGCCAACCCCAAGCCCAAACTGCAAACCCTCTGCACGATGGAGAGAGGTTTGACCACTGAATGACTTGGCCTCTCACTTGCCCTGACTTCTCTTCCCTAGCTCTGGCCTGGTGCTACCTGGGGATGCTGCTGGAAAGGGAAGAACCATTTTCCACCACCCCAGTGGCTACTCTGACACTGACCCCTTGATCTCTTTGGTGCTGTGCCAGGGACTGATTCAAGACAGCTGCTATTGCCTGCTTGGTCTTTCATTTATCTTCTCCCCATCCTCAGCATTTTTTCTCCCGGAAATCCCTCGGGGCAAAGAGGGAGGCCCCAGACAGGAGCTGAGCCCCTCAGTCTCACCATGTGCAGGGCACGCCCCTCTCAGGCCACATGTTTGGCCCCGATGCCATAAATCAACCCCAGCAAAGCAGCAGGGGAGCAGTTTGGTGAAAGGCTGCAGGGACAGCAGTACCTTTATTAGGTTCCCCCAGCACAGCTGGAAAAAATAAGGACCCCAGACAGGCTTTCAGGCACATAACCCCTGAGCTGAGCCCCGCATTCAGTCCTGTCTGCTGATTTAATAAGAGATCAGCTTTCCCCAAAGACCACATCTCCTGTGTAGCTTTAAACCCTCCTGGTTAAAACACTGCCCTGGCGAATCAATCCAAGATGGTTTTGTCCCTTTGATCAGCACAGCAGGTAATAAGTCACCGATGGAAATGTGTTTCACTTCTCTGGCTCCAACAATAGAAACAGAGACAACCCTCCCGTCCTGAACTGCCTGGTGAAAATCTCACAATTCCTGGGCAAGCAGGAGATGGACAAAGGGATTTGCAATGTGGCTCTGGAGGTCCCCAGGGACACACTGCAGCACCGAGCAAATTCCCTTCCCACAGGGATCCATCCTGGTTCTCCAGCCTCTGAGACAGCCACAGGACCTCCCCCAAACAGCATTTGTAGTGCCTGTCTAATCGTGGTGACAAACACGTAGGGAGAAGTAATTGCCTGACTAACCCAGTGAAGGCTGGTCTGGGAGGGAAGTTGCCACCTGTCAGCCAGGAAACCTGGGCAAGATCCCAGCTCTAGCACTGAGCTGCTGAGGGATTCCCACAGGCCCCTCCGGGCACACAGGATGTTGAGTCACCTCGCAGAACTGGCTCAACTGTTTAATGACTTCAATGCTTCTAGATAACCCGGAGCATCAAAGATGTGCTCTTTAATTCCTTGCTTTTGCCCATTTCCAGCCCTCTGTAAACAGGAGTGCACATGAGGACTTCACATTACAGAAGAATTGTGAAGATTTCTTCAAATCCCATTTTTAAAATAAGGATTCATTCTTATTTCCCTATATTTAAACAGGATTATTTAACTCTTTATTGAAGTGCTGTCTCCTCCTCCTGTGGAGTACTTTACTGTGTGCTCCAGAGATATTTAACTCCCTCTGAGCTGAGGGAGGAGCCTGAAAAGTGCAGTGTGGAGGTGGTCACTGGGTGTCAGGCGATGTCTGTCTGCCAGCCTGGATTGGAGAAAGCTGGAATGAGCTAAGAAGGTGGCTTTTGATCTCTCAGCCCTCCTTCAGGCACCCTCCAAGTGGTTCTGCCCCTGAACACTCGAGACATGCTGCCCCAAGACTGAGCCTGGAAGGGGAAGCAGATGGGCTCATTGCTTTCACGGCACCATTTTGACCTGTCCTGGCTCTATTTACTATTTTTTACTGTTACATGAGGGTGGACACTGTGCAAGAACTGTTCCTGGTGGATGAAACTCCTGGGCCAAGCTGTGGAGTTTGACCTGGATGACGCCATTCCCAAACTGCAGCTCCTCAGGGACAAACAGAAAACATTTGGCATTGAGTGCTTCGAGCAGGTCATTGACCTGGGCAGCGTGGCTCCACTGAGACCTTGTGGTGCCTGCTGCAGACACTGCTTTGGGCAGGTGAGGCTGAAGAAACGCTGAGGCAGAGATGGAGCAGTGAGTTAAGAAACACGAGGAATTCCCAGTCGGCACCTGTGGAGCTGAGGGCTGTCTGCCATAACCACACTCTGGACATGGCCCAGCTGTCCAAAGTCATGACCAGTGGGGGAGGATGGAGCTGGCAAAGGTGCTGTTTGAGGTGATGAAGGTCAGCTCCTCCAAGGGCAGGACGGAAAACTGGTCACTGCCGCTCTGAGCCGGTGCGACGCCAGCAACTTCCACAATAGCAGCCTCTCCCAAGAACCAGGACCTTCTCAGTTTTCCAAGCCCTTGTTAATTACGAAGGGACACCCGAATCCTGACGGCGCTAGTCCTGGGTGAGCCTTGTCCCTGTCCTGGTGTCACCGACCGTCCCCCCGCTGCAGCCATTCCTCCCAGCCGGCAGGTGGCGCCCGCCGCGCCCGGCGGAACTATAGAGAGTGGCGCGCGCCGCCCACGTGCACGTGTGTCCGCCCACGTGACAGGGAGGGGCTCCCCATTGGCCGCGCCGGCGGGGCCGAGCGCGCGCCCCCGCGGGTGTAAGTGCGCGCGCGAGTGTGCGTGTGCACGTGTGGGCGCTCAGGTGTGTGTGCGCGCGCGCTCAGGTGTGTGTGCTCAGTGTTGCCCCGCGGCATTCCCATGTGTCCATGGCCGCGCAGTGGTTACCTGTACATCCCGGAAGGTGTTCCCGCGTGTGCTCCCGGGTGCACGTGCAGCCACGTGTGTGTGCAGGTGTGCCCGTGCCGCGTTCGTGCATGTCCGTGTCGGGGTACCTGTGCGTCCCAGAAAGTGTGCCGGGGTGTGTGAACGCACCGTGCGGCACTCAGGTGTGATGGGGTACCTGTATGCCGGGAGGCCGTGCAGGTGTGTCCAGCTGGGTGCGTGTGCCCGTGTGTGCAGGTGTGCCCGTGTGTGCAGGTGTGCCCGTGCAGCATTCACGTGTCAGTGTAGGGGTACCTGTATATCCCGGAGAGTGTTCACGTGTGTGCCCCCAGGTATGTGTGGGTACGTGCGAGCTCTGGTGCACATACGTAGGTGTCGGGGTAGCCACAGACCCCGTGCTGTGCGGTCACTGCTGACCCCTGCTCTGTCCCGGTCTCCCTCCGCAGGGCCCTCTCCGTCCCTGCCATGGAGGCCTTGCTGAGGAGGTGCCGTCTGCCGGCGCTGGGCGCCCGTCAGCGCGGGATCAGGGCCCGGCACGGTGGCTCCTCGGGCAGGGCCAGGCGCCTGCTGGTCTCGCAGCTCTTCCAGCCGCTGGCCCTGCCCATGGGCGGCCAGGCAGGCTCCGAGGGCCGGCCCGGGGAGCCCACCTGCCGCAGCCAGCGGCTGATGCTGCAGGGGGGGCTCATCCATCCCAGCAGCCCCGGCTGCTACTGCTACCTGCCGCCCACTGTCCGTGCCATGGAGAAGCTGATCAAGGTGATGGACGAGGAGATGCAGGCCGTGGGTGGGCAGAAGCTGAACCTGCCCAGCCTGTGTTCGGCAGAGCTGTGGCGCGCCAGCGGCCGCTGGGACCAGATGGGGCCGGAGCTCTTCCGGCTGGTGGATCGGCACAACCACGGCTACTGCCTGGGCCCCACGCACGAGGAGGTGGTGACAGCGCTGGTGGCCTCGCAGAGCGGCCTGTCCTACAAGCAGCTCCCACTGCGCCTCTACCAGGTCACCAGGAAGTTCCGGGACGAGCCCAAGCCCCGCTTTGGTTTGCTGCGCAGCCGGGAGTTCTACATGAAGGACATGTACACCTTCGACACCTCCGAGGAGGCAGCTCGGCGCACCTACGAGCAGGTGTGTGATGCCTACTGCAGCCTCTTCACCCGCCTGGGCCTGCCCTTCGTCAAGGTGCAGGCGGCCACGGGCAGCATCGGCGGCACCACATCCCATGAGTTCCAGCTCCCGGCAGACATCGGCGAGGACCGGCTGCTGCTCTGTCCTCAGGGACATTTCGCGGCCAATGTGGAGACGCTAAACGGGGAGCAAACCTCGTGCCCCACGTGCGGGGAGAAACTCACCGAGACCAGAGGGATCGAGGTGGGGCACACGTTTTACCTGGGCACCAAGTACTCCTCCGTCGCCAACGCCGTCTTCTCCTCCGCCGACAACAAACCCCGGCTGGCAGAAATGGGCTGCTACGGCCTGGGCGTCACTCGCATCCTGGCGGCCTCCATCGAGGTGTTCTCCACTGAGGACAGCATCCGCTGGCCGAGCCTCATCGCACCCTACCAGCTCTGCTTCATCCCCCCCAAGAGGGGCAGCAAGGAGGAGGAGGAGGAGGGAGCGGTGCTGCTGGAGCGGCTGTACGATGACCTGGCTGAAGCGCTGCCCCACCTCGCTGGCGACTCGGTGCTGGACGACCGGACCCAGCTGACCATCGGTAAAAGGCTGAAGGATGCCAAAAGGCTGGGCTATCCCTACGTGGTTGTGGCTGGGAAGAGGGTCTGCGAGGACCCCCCGGTCTTTGAGGTTTGGAATCAGAACGCCGGCGAGGTTTTGTTCCTCACCAGAGAAGGGGTCATAGAGCTGCTGAGTAAAGTGCGAGTCCTTTAAATGCCTCCTCTTTGAATCTGTCATCTCTGCTGCAATGAGTTTATCTGAGCAGCCCTGGTGATGGCTCTGGGTGAGCAGAGGCAAAACCAGCTCTTATCAGAGCCAGCCACAGTGTCCTGCAGGTGCACCAGGTGCTGAGGTTGAGCTGGAATCAGCCCACATTCCCCCACAGGGCTGGGGACATTCCTCCCTCTGGGTACATGTGCCTGGAAGCTGCTTTTTCCTGCACTTGCAGCCTCGTGTGGCTGTGAGAGCACTGGCAGAGCCATCCCCTCACTGCCTGGCAGGGACAGGCTGGCCATGGCTTCTGTCAAGAGCACAGGACAGCCAAGGCTGCACAGGGGGACAGGGGGGCTCCTCTCGCTGCCACTCTCAGCATGAAGATTCTAAGAGAGAGACAAAGGAAGGTGACTTTCCTCTGTTTGCCTCTCTTTGGGAAAACCCAGGTCCCATGAAGGTGGAAGCTCGCCGTGGCAGGCCCCAGGGCTCCCATGAGGAGGAGCTTGGTGCCATCCCAGCAGCACTGACAAGACAGGGAGCTCCTTGGAGGAGGTCACCTCACCCTGTGCCACAGCTCCTCGGTCTGAGATCAAGAGATCATAAGCAACAGTGGTGCCACTGTAATAAAATCACAGAATCGTTTAGGTTGGAAAAGGCCTTCAAGATCATTGCGTCCAACCATTAACCTGAGCTGCCAAGGCCACCACTAACCCATGTCCCCAGGTGCCATATCCTGTTAAATCTCTCCTGGGATAGTGACTCCATCACTTCCCTGAGCAGGCTGTTCCAATGCCTGACAACCCTTCTAATGAAGAATTTTTTCCTAATATCCCCGCTGGGGCGGGGCGGGGGCAGTGTGTCGAAAGGAGTGGGGCCAGGGCTGATGCCGGTGCCGGGTGGGTGCCGGGGCTGGTGAGATGCCGCGGCCGCTCGGAAGGATCGGGGCCGGGATTGAGGCGGGGGAGAGTGGGATGCCGACGCCAGTGGGATTCCGGGGCGGGTCGGACGGCGGTGCCGGTGGGATGCCGGTGCGGGTCGGATGCCGGTGCCGGTGCCGGTGGGATGCCGGGGCTCATCGGAAGGAGCGGGGCCGGGCCTGATGCGGCGGGGGCGGTCGCAGGCGGGGCCGGGCGGCAGCAGGAGGAGCAGCGGGAGCATGGCGGAGGCCGAGCAGGATGGCGTGTCCGGAGCCCCGGAGCCGCCGCGGTACCGGGGCGCGCTGCACCCCGACACGTGGGAGCAGGTGAGGCGGCGGGGCCGGGCGCGGGGCCGGGCGGGCCGAGCTCAGGGCGCTGTGTGTGTCCGTCTGTCCGTCCGCAGGAGCTGGAGGCCATCCCCATGTTCATGAAGCGCTGCCCGGCCGAGATCGACGCGGCGCGGCAGCCCGAGCTCGCCTGCCTGCAGTCGCTGCTGTTCGACGAGGAGCGGAGCCCCGCAGGTGCGCACCGGGCCGGGCTGCCCCGCCGGGCCGGGGTCGGCGTGTCCCTGTCCCACCCTGACCCCGCCGCGTCCCCGCAGAGCTGGCCAGGATGTACAAGAACGAAGGCAACGAGTACTTCAAGGAGAAGGACTACGGGAGAGCGGTGGCCGCCTACTCGGAGGGGCTGCGGAGGCGGTGCGGGGACGCCGAGCTGGACGCGGTGCTGCTCACGAACCGCGGGGCTGCACATTTCCACTTGGGTAAGGGGCCTCCGACCGCCTGAGGACGCGGCTCCGCGCTCCAGAGCTGCTTTTCCTCCTCATTTGGGCTTTCCTTTTTGTTTCGGTTTTGTGATAAGGCAACGTAGCTTGTCCATGAGAAGGAGACTCCTTGAGAAGACCTGGCTCACTTCAGCATGCAGGGTTTACTCTCTGTTCCTTCCACCTGTTAGCTGCTGCTTGAGCCTTGGCTCCAGGGCAAGGCAAAACCAGTGGTTTTTAGAATCATAGACTAGTTTGGGTTGGAAGGGACCTTTAAAGGCAATCTGGTCCAACCCCTCTGCAAGGAGCCGTGACATCTTCAATTAAAGAAGTTTGTTCAGAGCCCTGTCCAACCTGGCCTTGAATGTTTCCAGGCATGGGGCCCCTACCACGTCTCTGGACAGCTTCTGCCAGTGCCTCACCATTCTCATTGTAAAAAATTTCTTCCTTGTATCTAGTATACATCTACCCTCATTTAGTTTAAAACCATTACTTGATGATCTTGGAGGTGTTTACCAACCTTTAACAATTCTGTGATTCTCTTAGAGCTACCACCATCCAAGCAACAGTGTCCATGCAGTAGGGAAGGTGTTCTGGGCCTTTTAGTGCTGCTGTGTGTTGTAGCAGGGAGGTGATCTGCTCACACCATGTTATTTACCTCTCACCTATATGATTGATCCCTGTCTCTTCACTTCTTGTTCTTAGTTTGCTCTTTTTTTACCCTCCTCTCACCTCGCTGTGATTGTAGAAACAGTGAATTACAGGGTCTCTGCATAAACTCCCTCGTCACCTTGGTATCTGGTTGGATTTTAAATACAAGTGAAAGGTTCTGAGCACTTTTACTTGCTTTACAGGTAACTACCGTTCTGCTCTAAATGACGCCATCCAAGCCAAAAAGCTGAAGCCCACCCACCTCAAAGCCATCATAAGAGGTGAGAGTTAAAGCTGGTGTTGCTGCAAGGAGCACCAGGGGCATCCTTTCCAAACACTGGGCTGATGTTAACTTTACTGATTGTGCTGTTATTGTTACTAGCCCTGAAACAGGCTGTTGTTACTTGTTGCCTTGTGTCCTTGCATGTTTCTGGGTGTGTAATAATTGTGTTTTTAAAGCTTAAATTACTGTGAGTGGGCATCATACTTTGTTTCTGGACAGAATTCATTTCAGAAAGAAAGCAGTTACTGGAAGGGATCTCTTCACTTGTTATTGCTGTTTCTCCTCAAGACAGAGCTCTGCCTTTTGCTTTGCATTTTCAATCAAAATATCCTTTTGTTCTTCATCTCATATATCTATCAGAGGCACTGGACCTGTTTCTGTAGAGTGCAGCATAGCTTCTCCTGTTTTCCACAATACTATTTCTGGGGTCTGTTCTTTTATTCCACTCCATAGAAACCCCCCTTTTATTTTGCCTAACAAGACAAATACTGAAATGTTAATTACAGTGATAAAATTTTGTTTGTAACAGGCGCTTTTAGCATAATTTTACTGATTTCTGTGACTAAATCATGTAAGAACTGATGAAATATTTTAAATTTTCTTCTCAACTGACCTGCTGGACGTTTCTGGTTGAACATGACCACACAAGACAAAAAAGTTTAGTGCAGAAGCAGCAAGCCTAACGCTGTCTTTAGAATCACCACTTTTGTAGTAGTTGTACACCGACTCCAACACTGGAAAGTTAAAATATTAATCCTTCCAGGAGCTCTCTGTCACCTGGAGCTAAAGAACTTCTTGGAAGCAATAGCATGGTGTGAGGAAGGCTTGCAAATAGACTCAAAAGAGAAAAAGCTTGTGGAAATAAGAGCTAAAGCTGACAAATTAAAGGTAAATATTAAGGCAGCCTGGCATCTGCAGTGCTTGTCTCTTTGGGATCCTTGGAGGGAGGGTGCTCCATCCAGGTTTCTGTGTAGTGTGGTGGCCCCAGACAGGACTGAGTGGTGGATCCAAGCGTTGTGTGTCGAGATGTGCAGGGGAAGGAGCTGGAGGGGACCTTCCTGGGGACCCAAACTGATTTCTGCACCCATTGTCAGGGAAGAGCAGTGACGGGCACTGACCTGCTCTGTGTGACCACGCTGCATCCTTTTCTTACCTGTAGCGAATTCAGGAGCGGGATGCCAGGAAAGCAAAGGTGATGGAGAGCAAGGAGCAGCGTCAGAAGGAAATTTTGCTTGCAGCAATAAAGGTGAGTCGCTGAGAGGGGCTGGTTTTGTGTGGTTTGGGGTTTTTTTAAGAGCTCTCTCGTTTTTCTCTAGAAGTTGGTTCTCATACATTGGCTTTTGAAGGCTAGAGCAAAAAAAAATTGAGTTAAAACCGTGATTCTCCAGGTCTGTGTGGCTCTAGCCCCACCTCCCAGCTTTCTCTATTTCAGGTACCAACTAATGGGAAATACAGACCCAGTGTTAGGAGATGGGCTGAGCTTTATGAGTGCTCTGGCTGCTGGGCTGTAGCATCACATCAGCCCAATGAACCTGTCTTTCTTGGCTGCCCCCAGGATTAATTCTGTGGAAGAATGGAAGATAACTGTTCAGTAGGGGAGAGGAGAGAATCAGTCCTGGATCCTCTCCTTCCTCAGTGAATCTTTGGGCTGCATTAAAATATTTTGGGCTCTTACATACATTCAGATCTCTTCTGCTGTTGTCTTTCCAAGGAAGAGAGTGAGCTTTCTTCACTTCTCTGAAAGAGTAGATGTTCTCAGGAGCTGGTGTGGGCAGTTGCACCCTATAGTGGTGCCTGACAGGCCCCAGAGAAAAGGATTTTAGATGCATCCCTTTCCACATGTTTTCTCAGGCTCTTCTCTGCACGTGTGGGCTCCTCTGGATTCCTACCTCTCCTCATTTGTTTATGAGGAGTCTGGATATCTGGCTGAGGTTCTGGATTCTACTGGGAAGTCCAGTCATCTGGGGCTGATACTGTGGGAAAGCTTTTGGTGACATATTTAGGAGCTGACTCATTAACAAGAACATAATTTGAGCTTTTACTGACTGCTTATTTGTTCTTATTCTCCTCACCATAACTGTTTGATTTTTAGTTGGGTTTTGGTCTTTTCCCTCCCCTCCAGGAAAGAAATATCAAGCTGGTCCTTGAGCCTTCAGATGAAGAAGAGGAAGTGTCAGATGGCCTGGCTGAGATATCCTTGGATGGGTTCCACTCTGACAGTGCCACGGGGGCAAAGGTGCACTTGGATGCTGATGGCAACCTGAACTGGCCTGTGCTCTTCTTGTACCCTGAGCACGAGCAGACAGATTTCACTGTGGCTTTTCATGAGAACTCCAGGTAAATGCACTGCCTGCAGCTTTCTTGCATGGAGGGGATGTTTGAGCAAATCAGAACAGGCAGCAGGTGAAACACTGCCATGCTAGTGAAGCATTTACAGATTTCTAATCACACAGCTGATGCTGCTTTTGAGCAGGACACTGCACTAGATGACCTCCTGAGGTCCTCTCCAACCTGAATTATTCTGTGATTGACATAAATTTATAGTGCAGACAAACACATTTAGCCAGGGTGACTAAAGGGGCTTGCAGTGCAAGCTCAGAGCAGTGATTAATTAGTGGCCAGGGATACCTGTGACCCGTCCACACGTGTGGATTTTAGAGATTCATTAAGGTGCTGTTTCAAAGCCCTCCAAATATGGTGTCTCAGAAAAAAAATGGTTAAACTTAAAAATTATGAAAAGCTTCCAAAGGGGACCTCTCATAACCAGCAGTGACCCCAAAGTTCTCCTCAGGGCTTTCAGCAGATCTGACTGAAGTGCTGCAGACCTTTCAGACTGTGAGTGACTGGCAAGCTCAGAATTCCACTCTCCTTGATGTTAACTTCAACTTCTGATCTTGTAGTGTTAAACAGACTTGGAATTTGTAACTTTCTGTTAGTTGGAAGACCTATTCCTCAGGTCCATTAATAAGTTTAGGACTTAAAATTACAGTGCAAGAAGGTTAGTAAAGGTGTAGTACTTTTATGGTACTGTCCACTGTGCCTTTTTCTGACTAAAGGAAGTGGAAATGGATTTTTAGAACAAACTGGCCTCCAGCACTCCTCAAGTACCAAAATAAAGAAGCCTTTGACACACAGACATATTCTCATCACTCTGATGTGGTGAAGCACGGGACTGTGTTGAAGGAAAATCCATTTTAGACATAATGTAGGGTGTTTATTTTGACATCTTTTTCAGTGTGAAAATGTTAAAAAAAATTTGTTGTTGCTGAAATTTGAAGCCAATAACCTGAGTTACAACAGGGCCTTGGATTCGTTGGGAAAGTGATGAGTTTGAAGGGAGGGAACTATTGGTGATCTAAACTTACTTTCAAGTCTGTTGTTTAATTTGTTAATGTGTTTTTGCCATCATTTAACTGCAAGTATACAAGTTATTGAAGCTGAGCACTTTGTCTAATCTGACCAAGTGTATTTTGGCTTTTAGGTTTATTGATCATTTAATGGTGATGTTTGCTGAGTTACCTCCATGGGATTTAGAAAAAAAATACCTTCCCAACAATCTTGAGGTGAGAAGTTTGACTTTCCTTCAATTTCAGGGTGGTTGTCTTGTGGTTTTTTTTTATTTCTGGAGTGAGAAAGTGCACAGCTCTGAGGGTATGAAGGTGTTGGCATCTGTTCACCGTGCACAGATGTGAAACAAGAGAGCTACCCTCACTTATAAACTCAAATATTGCCCACATGTGCTGACAGAATTCACTTATGAAAATGGAAGTTGTCTTCCACCTACACTGTATTTGGCAGAAGGTATTTATAGATATTGCTTTGATTCTATCTTTGTAACAATAATTAAGATTTAAACCATCAAGCTGATAGGTGGCCTGGTTTTTTAATTGCATCGTGGAGTTGCTCAGTACAAATAAGAAAATACTATTTTAAAAATAGTTTCTTTTCAGAACTAAGTGGAGTTACTTAAGCACATAATCGGATCAAGATAATATATCTCTATTAACACTTTAGCAAAGATGAGTTGTGAGTTGGTTGTGGCTGCAGCAGGTTTTCAGGATTTTTCTGAAGTTGTACATAGAAGGATATGAATGTTTATTTTTCATTTTCCACTTCAGTGTCATCTGTGCCAGGCAGCAGCACAACCCTGTGTACAGTGAGCAGACAGGCCCAGAAGGACAGTAGCTGTGTACTTTTCCAGGTTAAATCCTGTGTGTATTTACAGTCTAATGCACCACTGCTGGATTTTAATCTCTTAAATCAACTCTGTTTTGTTCAAATACCTCTAAACCCCCTCAGTTTATCTCATAACATTGCTGCATTTCACCTGTTGGAAGGCAGCCCTTAGATGTGGATTGATTGCCTGTAAAGCATGGGAACAGCCACTGTATTTTGCCTTCCTGCTGCCACTGCCAGGAGAACCTAAGCTGTTTTATACAGGGAAAACTTGGAATTCACAAATTCACACAAACCAATTCCTGCGTTGCTGAATTTTGCATGCGACAGTCAGCTCGAGCTACAGAGGTTTGCTAAACCCCCAGCTGATAATGGTGTGCTGTTACTGGGTTTTCAGCAGCTTACTGCTTTCCTTCATATACCTTAGGCATTTAACAACCCCCCTCAAATTTTTTTCCAGCTCTATTTTGAAGATGAAGAAAGAGAAGAAATGTATGAGGTGAACCCAGAACACACATTGCTACAAGTGCTGCAGCACGAAAGGTGAGGCTGTACCTGTCCATGTCCAGGGTAAAAAAGGCAAAAAGTATGAGCTTTAAGTCCAGTTAAAATCTTTGTTCGTAAATAGTCCTAACTCTTCTCTGACTTATTAGTCCTGCCTCTTGAAGGTATAAAGGTGCAGGGATTTTGTGCCTGGCTTTATCGACTTACGTACATATGTTTTCCCCCCAAAAAATGAGCAACTCTTTCCAGGACTGCATGGATCTGGGAAAGGGAGCTGGGCACAGCTGAGCAGCACAGAAGGGCTATTCCAGATCCCATCTACACAATACTACTTTAAAAAAAAAAAAACAAAAAGAAAAAAAAGCAGGCAGCAGCCTATAAAGAGCACGTTGAAGGTTAACAATGCTCTCGCTGTTGATACTGCTGCGTGAGCAGCCCCTGGCGCAGCACGCAGCACTGTTCTGCTCTGAAACTGCCTTTAAAGAGTTGTGCTGTTATTGAGACAGAAGAATTTGCTGTTTGTGAAGCCAAAAAGTTCCTGTGCAGCCTGTGCTGTTGAGTTGCAGTCTCGTAGCTGGCTGGAGCTGCTGCACAGCGTGGGGGGCTCAGTCTGTCACAGTGGGAGCGGGATCTCAGTCACTCCATAAAACTCAGCAGTGTCCATAAGCCCTCAGATTTCAGGCTGTAAGGGCAGTTGCAAAAGAACCCTCCTTCCAGAGGGAGAATAAGAGCTGCCTTAATTAAAAGAAGCTGTTGGGAGACGAGTTGATTCATAAAACACTCCTCCTCAGATGTGCTTAGCCCTGGCTCCAACAGGCTCTGCTAATCAGCACAAAAGCTCGTCACGAGCTTTTGGGAGGTCAGTCTTTATGGAGCTGGGCAGGAGTCGCTTGCTTTGCAGGACACTGGGCCAGCTACAAGGAAGCCAAGGACTGCTTTTAATCTTCGCAGGTATTTTGTAAAGGCCGGGACCCCGACGGTTTTGGTATTTGCCAAGCGTTCTCCTTTCTCTAAGAAATATTTCTCTGGCAAGAAAGTTCACCGACTGTAAGGAGCAAGAAAGAAACAAGGAATCCTGTGCAAGAGGCTGCTGTTTGTTAGCCCAGCCCCAGGCCCCACACTTCTGCTTGAACAAAAATACCTTGCGCTTTTCAGGGGAGGAAAATAATCTTGGCACACAGGGAAACTTCCAGGGGAGCAGCATAGGAGAAGGAAGGGCTAACATGAGGGGATTATTTGTTTAAAAGGGAACCCAGCTGGCTTGCAGAAGGTCTCCTCTATGATAGGCTGCATGTGGTTTTGAAATAAACCTGAAGCAGTGCCAAACACTGGCTGTGGTTGCAGTAACAGCAGCTGGGAATGTGCTTCCTTACCTGAGAAGAATCACAGATTGCTCGGAGGTGGGCTGTCGCTGCTGGGGTTTAACAGCAGTGGCCTGGGGAGATACCTGCCTGTTGCAGCAGGGTGGATGCAGTCGGGTTCCTGCCTGGGACTGAGCAGCTGCTGTTTTGTCACTGCTTGGCTGTGCTGCTGGGCAGGGCACAGCAGAGCTCTTTGTTTGGAGCAGTGTTTGACTGACCCTTTTGATACCTTACTGAATGTCTTACAGAACCTGGAATAAACATGGCTATTTTAAGTAGACTGACTTCTGCCTAATGAATGAGACATTTTTTTCCTCACCTTGTGAAATACAGGAGGATGCCAGACACTGATTGTAAGCCCCAACATAACACCCTTATCCATTACATTAACTGGTACAGCCAACATACAGCGTCTTCTGCACTTAAGTATTTGCATTTGGCTTTTAATTAGAAGTAATTCTCAATCTCTCATTTCTTGCTCTTCAGCAGTCTCTCTGTGACTGCAGGAACACACTGCAGCTTTAGACACAGCTAATGCACGGGGCATTAGAAAGCTGTTCAGCCATAAAACACTCCTGCTTCAATCGTGGAGGCTGGCTGCCGGCAGCTGGAGAGAAAACATTTCCATTTCACTATTCCTAAATTTCCGCACCGTGCACAAACGCAGCAGGAGTATCTCCACCTGAGGATGCTGCAGTTTAATGTCCAAAGCTCGGGGCTGCTTTACAGCAAGGCAGCAGGGGCTGGGCTCTGGCCAGCCATCACCTGGCAGTGTCTCCTGCCCTCAGAGGGCAGGGAGCTGGGCAGCCAGGTGGTGCAGGCTCAGCCCATTGCACAGCATGCAGCAGAGGTTGCAGAGGGAGGACAGAGCGTGGCAGAGGGCGAAGCGCCGGGCCAGCTGCCTGTAGCGGGGGTTGGAGGCACGGAGCTGCCTGCGGGGCTCGCTGCCCGCCAGCCCCAGCTCCTGCCCCAGCCCGTGGCTGCGCTCCACGAGCTGCAGGTCGGCCACCGTGTCGGAGGTGAGCTGCCCGAAGCACTGCGTGTTCAGCACAGAAGCGGCGATGCAGACGAAGAAGACGATGAGCTGCGGGGGAGCAAAGCCCGCCGTGAGCGCCTCGCACGTGTGGAGGGTTAAATTTCGCCCCCAGCCCCTTGGCTCGCTGCAGTTTGGGTGCTGCGGGCTTCTTTTAACCAGAGCCCTGCGTGGATCTCTATCGTTTGCAAGCCAGCCAGTGGAGCGTGGCTTGCGGAGAAGGGGTTTGGGCTATGGGCAGCTCAAATTTGGAAGGGGGAGGTTACCTGGGTCATGTGCTCCTCTCCGAGCCGCTCGCTGGGGTGGGACATGGCAAACAGGGTCAGGTTGAGGAAGGCACAAGTGGAGCTGATGTGGAAGTAGTAGGGGAAGAGCTCACGCTGGATGGAGCCGAAGGTGTGGCGAGGGAGGTGCCTGCTCATCACAAACCCTGCGCCGGGGAGAGCAGGTAAGTCCTGGGGCAAAGCCCCGTCCCCTGTGCCACCCCCCTGGGCAGAGAGCACAGCGCAGCCCAACCTACCGGCCACGAAGGTCACCCAGACCTGCATTCCCCAGGAGGTGGAGAGGAAAAGCAGGTGCAGCAATTTGATGGTGTTGGAGGGCTCCGTGTCACTTGCCACGGTGTCCTGGATGGGGACAGGTCCCTTCATGTCAGGCAGGTCACCCCGAACTCGACGCTGAGCTGTGGTTGTTGCTGTCACCTTGCTGCTCGCAGGGCAAATGCAGTTCAGGTTCAGAGACCTGCTTACTCAGGAAAAGCTTTGGAGCTGGCACAGCCCCGTTCCAGCCTCACCACCACACACCCGACTGGGCTGCAAACCCGCCGTTCAGACCCCTCGTACCTCAGGGGCAGGGCACTGCGTCAGCACCTGGGAACCAGATGGTTTGGGTGGACTTTTGGCAAAGTCCAGCCAACGCCCCGACTGACCCCTGGCAGCAGGAACGAGCAGAAAGTCAATAAAAGGGGAAGAGAAAAGCTGTGACAAATACACCTGCCCATCTGTGGCCATCAAAGAGGCCTCTTGGCCAGGGGGAAGCCTCCCCTGTTTCAAAACAGCAACGGCTTCAGCACTGTTTAACCAAAAGCCTGGGGGCTCGAAGGAGCAGGGGGGCTCCCGGGCTCACCCTGCTGCCCCAGACCTTGCACAGGAGCATGGGCAGCAGTGGGTGGAAGGAGGCTTTGAAGGAGCTGCCTGATCCACTGCAAGGAGCGCTCTGAAAATTAATTAAACAAAGCTGCTGGGAGTAGCCCATCAATACTGCTGCCTGCAGAATTCCTCCTCCTCCTCCTCCTCCCCTTGGCTGGTCGCCTCGGGGCATGAATTACAGCGGGGCTGGCCTTGAGAGAGACACTGCCGTCTAATTCTATCCCGCTCCTGTAAAGCAGATAAATATACCCTGTATTGTGATTTATTAGCTCCATGTATTTATTTAGGCATACATAAAATCAGGTCCTTAAACCTTCTCATGATGGCAGCACACTGGAGAAGGCACCCACATCCAACCTGGAGTGCTGGCCTGTAAATCCCCACCTGTCTTCATGGCCTTTTCCAAAAGCTTCTTGGTGTTTTTGGGATTTTTCCCTGCTCCATCCTCCAGCAGCCCTGGGTAACAGGGGCCCAGGGAAGGCAGCCGTGGTCCTTAGGTGGGGCTTTGTTCCCTGCATCATCCTGGGCAGCAAGGCAGTGGTGGGCTCTGCCAGCAGCCAGCACAGAGCCCTGCTGCTCCCAAGGTCCCAGACTGCCTCTACAAATGATTTGCCTCCATCGGGAATTGGCAGCCAAGAGCTCCAAGGTGTTTTCATGTGCAAAGAACCTGCGGGTTGGAAGGTTGCTCAGAGCAGGGGGTAACTCCCTTTTTTTTCAAAGGGATTAATAAAAATGATGGTTGATTGCTGGATTGGGCCTAGAGCAGTGCATTTGATGGGGAGGGCAAAGAAAGGGCTCTGGGAAAGGCTGGTAAGGACAGTCACCAGCAGGTCCCTCCTGCCCTGTGGGATGAGGCAGGGGAGACAGGTGCTCCAGGGATGCTCCAGGCTGCCCAGTCCTGCTGTCCATGCCCCCCTGAGGGCCAGCAGATGCTGTAGGGCTGCAGTTTTCTTCCAGAAGCACAAAGCACACGATGCCTCGCTCTGCCGCGCCCCCCAGGTCACTCCAGCTCCATCACCCTGCATCCCCAGGGACCCAGCCAGGCTGGAGCCAGGGCTGACCGGGGCCTCCCAGTGGGAAAAAGCACAATACTTAAGGAGAAGGAGAGGTCAGTTAAAGTTTAATGTTCAGGCAAATACATCATGCCCTCCACTTAATCAAGCAGCACCAATTCCTAACAGTAAGTAGGAAGGATGGCTCTTGTCCTGGTGATAAAAAGGCAGGATTGCTCTGAGTTTGGGGAGATAAGAGGGCTCTACAAAAATTGAATGTTTAGTACTATATTCAGCCTGAGATGGCTTTATCTTTTGGAGGTCAGGGCACAGCCATGCCAGGCCTTGAGCTGAGATGTTTACGATGGGAGATACAGCAGAGATTAGAGGTTTATGGCCACAGCCAGCCCAGGCGTGGGAGCCACTGGCTGGGGGCCACAGGAGAGGGGCAGGAGCTCCTTCTGTTATAAACTGGGTGGGGAATTCGAGTGGCAAAGGGGCTGGGTGTTGCAGAGGGACACCTATGGTCCTAGAAAAGACCCTGTGGTCATTTCTGGTACCCCGTGGCCTCGCCTCACCTCGAGTACGGCATCACCATCACTTGCTCATGGTTAAGCTCTACAAAACCCATCCTTGGGGTTAAGCACAGGGCTCTGCAGGCAGAGGCAAGGGCACAGCTGGCACCTGTAAAACCTGCTGTGCCCGAAGCTCTGTGTGCCTAAGGGCTTCCAGGGCTCACTCATTTTCCAGCAGGCAGCAAGCCTTCCAGAAACCTCAATGCCATCAGAAAACCTCTGGCTATGTGACCCAGGAAGGCCTGGGAAGGGGCTCTCCAAAGGCTTGTGGCTGAGGGCAGATGATCCCTGTGCTGTGACTGATGAGTAGCACTTCCACTATCACCCCTGCTTCATTCTGATGCCTTTCCCAGAGCATCCCAGACTTAGGAGAACAAAGTTTGGCTCTGTCTTTTCCTTTTTCAGCACCTCCAAGGCAGTTTGGGGTTTACACCTCAAGGTGTTGGTGCACCCAGCAGAGGGGGGCAAGGAGGGCTCTCCCAGACATAAGAGCAGCAACTCCAGGCAGGCTCCAAAAGCCACTTGCATGGAGCACCACCCCTTTCCTGCCTCAAAGGACCCCACCTCCACCTGAGCCCCAGGTGTGCTGTGGGTGCAGGATCCCCGCTCCAAGCTCACCACACAGCAAGCCCCTGGAGCAGACACTCACCCAGAGCAGATATGGATGCTTTTCCTTTCAAAACACTTTTATTGCTGCTCCTTCCACAGTCCCATGAGGTGGGATTTCAGCCCAGGAGGAGCAGGGGCTGTTTGCCAGCCCTGCCCAGGAAAAGGAGCAGCACTGGGGAGAGTGGGATGTTCCACCACCCACCCCTACACCAGGGAGGGGTACAGCACCCACCCCACATCACTGTCCCCTCTCTCCCTTTGCTGCCTCAAAAGGAACCAGTTATGCCCCACTGAGAACTAGTGAAAAAAAAAAATCTGGTTTGGGAAGATTTTGGATCATATAAAGATTCAAGTAGCGTTAAGTGAACTAGAAAACCAAGTCCTGTACATCAGCTTATAAAATTTCTACAGAAAATAAAAAAAGAGAGAAGAAAAGGTATGACACATCAGTGCAAGGGATGAGGTGATGCAGTAATGCCCCTCCACCCCAGGCCCTGGGACCAACGCCCCCAGGGAGGCAGGGTCTGGGTGCCACCATCCCATATTCCCTTCCACCACAGAAGTGTCCCCTCATCTGTCTGTCCATCTGTCAGCAGGGGGCCATGGCTCTAGAAGTCCTGCAGCCGTGAGATCAGGTCCTCCTTATTCTTCAGCAGGAACTTCTCACAGGCTTCAAAGGTGGAGCAGATGTCAGAGGACAGCCCCGCCACATTGGTGGTGACGTAGTTGAGGTACCCCGGCATAGCCTGGTTGTAATAAGCCACCTGAGAGGCAGAGGACAAGGTGAGCAGGGGCACAGGGGAGGGAGGAGCCTCCCCCACGGGCTGTGGGAACACAGCCACAGCATCCCACCTTGCTCCTCTCCTCTGACTCTGGCCAAATGCAGAACCCGGAGCAGAGCGTCTCCCCGCGCGTGAATTCGGCTCTGGCGGGGTGGGTGGGCAGTGTCACCGACCGAAAGGCCACCACGTAGGGGTCCCTGGGGACAGGAGAGCCCGGTGAGCTGGCACAGCTTGGATGGCAGGGAGCAGGGGTCGGGCTGGACACTCACCCCTTGCTGCAGGGCTTCCGCCGGGACGCCAGGATAACAAAGTCCTGCGGTTTGTTCTCGTGTCTGAGCTTCTGGCTCACCACGTGGTAGATCATGTCGTCGTCATCGACCTTCTGGACAAGCTCAGCACTCCTGTAAAGGAAGGGAACCAGTCACAGAAACCCTGCTGTGCCCCCTGAATCTGGGCTTTACACATTTACAGCCCACCCAAAATATTTGGGGGGACCCAAAACAGGCATTTGCTCTGGCAAATCAGCCCAGATGGAGCCAGGACAGGGACACACAGCGAGGGGTCTCTAAGAGCAAGCAAGGCAACGCGCTGGCTCCCAGGAAAGCCCAAAGGGATGCTGAACCACGAGGCTCCAGCTGGGGGGTGTGATGTCTGGGGAGGCCTGCAGCACTCACACGTAGTGGCTGTCCCACTCATGCCGGCGCCGCAGGTTGGAGAGCAGGGAGAAGGCTCGGCCGGCCGGGATGCAGACGGACATCTCGATGCGGAAGGACAGGAACTTGTCCTCCTCCAGCGTGTACATCCGCACCTCGGGGAGCACAGGGCACGCCTGGGACTTGTTCCCATCAGGATTGCCCACGCTTTGGGGCCGAGGGAGAAGGGACAGGGTTGAGTACCTTTTCCTTTTCTCTGGCGAGCACCCAGTTGGCTTTGGCCACGAGCATCTTCAGTGCAGAGACGTTGTTGTAGCTCAGATAAACCTGGGCCAGGGGCAGCATGTCAGGGGCAGGAGGGGGAGCAGGGGGAGGAGCAGGGGGCAGCAGCTCCCACAGGCCATCATCCTACCTTGTTGCTTTGGTCCCAGGGCACGGAGAGCGGCACCTCAGTCTGTTTGCAGGAGACGACATATTTTCTGCAGCAAAGGAACAGTTTCCCCTATGAGAGGACACAAACCACCCCTAGACTGTCCCTGCACCCCAGTGCTGAGCCCCCCTTTCCTCCTTCCTCCATCCCCACATCCCACTCATTTTGCTGCTCACCGGTCCAGCCGAATTTTTTTCCTAGCACTGGCTTCTCTGTACCTCCTTTCTCCATCCTGATAAATGGGAAAAGGCAATTAAGTTAATAGGAAAAGGAGGATGAAAAAAAAAAAAAGTCATGTCTTTTTGGGAGTGGGAAAAACATTCGGCAGGGAAGGGCTGGAAGCTGAAGCCCCCTTTCTTGCCAGCTGCCACCCTGGCCACATTGCAGTGATGGTCAGTGATTAATTGTGAGTTATTTCAGCATTGCCACCATGCTCTGATCAAGTGACAGGCACTGGCACATTTGGGAAATGCCTTGTTGTGGCTGCAAAGCTGCAAACAGCCCCTGAAACAAAAACAGTGTACCCTAGCACCTGCAAATGTCCTCTCCTGGGGAAATAAATGCCAAAAAAAAGCAGCTTATTTTGAAAAAAGTGCTAGTGTGGTGTTTTAAAGAGGGTGTGAGGAGGTTTCAGGGGGCCCGACTTTGGCTGTGAGATGATCTCCATCACTGTGGGAGATCCTAGTTTTAAGGCATCAAAAAAATCAGGGAGCTGGACAAGGATCAGCCCAGGAGAAGCTGAGATGTGTGTTTGCTTTGCTGCTGTGCTCCCGTGACAGATTTCCCCAAATATTTGGATCCCAGCAAATTATGGATTAGGATGCTCTGAAAGGTAAAACACAACCTCAACATTCCTTCCCCTAAATTACAGAAAAGATGAGCTGGAATTTGCAGTCTACACTTTGCTAAGCCTTGCATGGCTAATACATCTCCATCTCCGCGCTGGCAAGTGGTTTATTTTATTAGTTACACCGAGCAATCAATTTAATTCACTTGCTATTGAGCAATTTCATTTCCATCATCGTAAAACTGCATTCGTTTGGCCGCGAATCCCAGAGCCTTTCGGGGCTGACCGGGATTCCCGGGGGCCGGGGAGAAGCCAGCCCTGCTCGCCCTTACCCCCGGCTCGGGTGCCACCATGGGCAGCGTGCGGGGTTGCCCCTCCTGGTCCAGCACCACGAAGGTCATGAAGGCGCTGTTGATGTGCCTGCGGCTGACGGACATCTCCTGGCCGTAGGCCTCGGCGCTGACGCCCACCTCCATGCTGCCGGAAAGAAGGGATGAGGGAGCAGAGGGCCGTGGGGAGGGTGGGAAGGGGACCCCCTCCACCGGCACCCACCTGTTCTTGAAGGCGTTGTTGAC
Source organism: Nicator chloris (assembly GCA_013400495.1). Classification (NCBI taxonomy): domain Eukaryota; kingdom Metazoa; phylum Chordata; class Aves; order Passeriformes; family Pycnonotidae; genus Nicator; species Nicator chloris. The sequence goes on from WAAE01005998.1 coordinate 59,427, forward strand.
AATGGCTTTGAGTACCAGGCGGTCTCCAACTTGCGACGGTCCCCGAAAGTGGAACATCTCGATGGCCCTCAGCGTGGGGTGGGCGTGGCACAGCCGGCTGTGGGGACAGGTGTTACCCCCTGGCCGTGGCCCCACACCATGGCAGCCCCATGCACCCTCCCCGACCCAGCCAGAGACAAGGAGACCCCAAAAAATGTCGCCCCCAGATTCCAGTGGCCAAAGCCAGCCATGAGAAGGAACAATGAGCCAACTGCAAGGTGTGTGAACCTTCCTTTCCCTGGGGTTCCTCAGCACCGCACACCTGTGGGACTCCCTGTGCAGTGTCACCCAAGGGTGACATGCTGGGGACCATCCCTTTGGAGGGTTCCTACAGTCCAGCTGTGGCCAGACCCAGCCGCATGTGTCCCCTCCAGGCATGTCATCCCCTGACCCTGAACCCCCTGCCGGGTCACCTGGCTGCGATGGTGGCCACGTTTTCCATCCAGGCCATGATCTGCCCCCCGAAGGTGTTGCCCTGGTGGTTGGCATGTGGAGGCAGCACCAGCTCCACACTCTCCACCCGCGTTCTTTCTGCCGGCACCGCCCCGCTGCCGTCCCGCGTCTCCAGCTCTGCCACAGGGGGATAACAGGGTTCAGTGTGTTGTATGGCCAGCAGGACCCCTCTCCCAGCACCCCTCCAGCCCTTGTCCCTCTCCCCACAGCTGCCCTCCCACTGCATCAACCCCCCCCAGACCTCCAGGCCTGGGAGTCTGGGATGGTGGGGCTGATCCGTACCCCGCCTCGGCCAGGGCATTCCCAAACCTCCATGTGGTGATCACCACCAGCATCCTGCTGAGGGAGCAGGGTGTCACCAGGGGGAATCAGGGCTATTCTGGAAGCCCAGGCTGCAGGGCACGGTACCGGTTTCCTGGGGGCTGCGGGTGAGAAGGTCCTTGAGGGTGTCCTTGTGGACCAGGCGCATGCGGCGGCGCTCGGCGGCGATGCTGTACTCGATCTTCTCCTCCTCTGTCTGCGGGGTCAGCGGCTTCAGCCTCACCTGCAAAGGGATGGGGCAGGCTGCAGTCCTGCTGGGGAACGAGCAGCAGCAGCGAGCAGGTGCCCTCCATGCCCAGAGCAGGGCCGAGAGCCACCCGCCATGCATCCCCCAAGAAGGGACAAGGGATCACTGACCCATGAAGGAACAGTAGTAGTTGCTGTGACAGAAAGCTGAGCCCAGCCCAGCCCCGCAGAGGCCATTTCCCTGCTGCCTCTGTGCAGTGGGCAACAGAGTCCCCCCAGCCACCACTCACCTTGCTGCCCAAGGGACCCTGTGCCACGAAGGTGGCGTACGCCTTGCAGATGCTGCAGTGCTTCCCGCTGCACAGGTCTTCGTAGCTCACCTGGATGCCCACCTGGGAGAGGGCACAGCACCCCTGAGAGCTGGCTCTGCTCCCCAGGGACCCACATCCCACCACACACCCCTGCCCAGAGCCAGCCAAAAACAATGAACACATGGGATTAAAGCTGGGAACTGTGGGAGGATTTGGGGATTTGGCTGGTGGGGACAGGCACACGGCAAGGAGGACAGGGGCAGGGGCACACACCAACCTCCATGCTGGAGTTAAAGGCTCGGTTCACTTTGGCTTTGATGTTGACAACTTGCCCGACGCTGAAAAACAGGAAGAGGAGAAAGCGTGTGGGGTTACTGGGGGACAACAGCCACCGAGCAGCTCCCTCAGAGCTGCCACGGCATTCTAGCTCACTGCCCGCTGTGGTAAGTCTTCCTGGGACTGTGGGACGTGCCAGATGGCCAGCAGGACACGGGGACAGCCACCCCTGAGACGTGAGAGCAGTGAGATGTCACCCCTGAGCAGCTGTGTGCAAGTGGGTTCCCAGGTCTGGGGTGCTTCCAGGACACCCGAGGGGTGCAGAGGTGCCCAAGGCTTGCTGGCACCCCTGCCTGTGTGGGCATGCACGTTCCTGCCAGAGCAAATGGCTCCTCCAGCCTTGCATCCACTGTCCTGCACCACTGGAGCAGCCATGGGGCCTCCCCACACGCAGTGGATACCTTGGGATGCTGGGAGATGGCAGGAGGCAGGGTCCAGCCAGGGGCATTTTGCACCATCTCTTAAATGAAACATCTGCTGGCAGCAAACTGCTGCTCTCCTCTGTGCCTTCAGGGTACATACACAGACAACTGTGGCCCTGCAGCCTGAGCTACTCCAGACTGGTACCCATGGAATAAGCAAATTAAACTTTTTAGTGACACTGACAGCAGTCTTTACCAAATACATTTTTAAATCAGGAATATTCCTCACTCCCCAGAAGAGGCCAGTGCTAGAAAACTCAACGGGAAAATAAACCCTGTAACCACCACTTCTCAACACCAGAAGAGAGGGAGAGCCAGAGTGTGCTTTGACACCAGATTTTTCCCCGTGCCCTCACACATGACTTCAGGCTTCAAATGAGCTCTGTAAATGACACGCCCTGCACGTTGGCTCTGGCTGGAGCAGGAGTGGCATGAGCTGGTGCCTCTGGCTGTCCCCCAGCACGGACCCCGGGCCGGTGACATGCCAAAACGTTAGCAGGGTTACGTGAGCAGCCTCTGTCCGCATGCCATGCCACGTCAGTGGGGTTAAGGCTCCCAACTCACGGCAGCGCTGTGCTAGGCTGGCTGCTCTAGGCCCAAACACGTCCGTACCCGACACCGCTCCTCCCGTCCCGCTGCCCAGCAGGGCTTACAGACGGCTGGCTGGGGCAGAAAGAGAAGGCAAATGTGGGGAGAGGGTTAGAGGCGACGGAAGCAGCCAGATGGATGCTCTGGATGTGTTGGTGGCGAGGGGCATGCAAGGGCAAGGAGCCAGGCAGGCAGACTGGCAGCCCCACACGCCTATATATAGCCCCAAAAATACTTTATCTTCTCTGTCCTTATCAAACAGTAGAAGTCAGTGCCATAAATGCCACACGAAGCTCCACTGAAGTGTGATCCTCCCTGGAGGCTGCACTTCACACAGCAGGGTGGAGGTATGGGGAGAATCTGCTGCCCAGCCAGTGAGTTTTAAGCCAGTGATAATTTGGGGTCTCCTCTGTGCCCTCAAGCACCTAGAGCTCTTCCCTGCCTCTCCCCCACAGTGCAAGGGCAGCAGAAAGCACAGACAGCTGGGCGAGGAAAACTCCTCCACATTCCAACAGCTCTGCAGGAGATCCTTGCCAGGCCCCTTGCTCCCAGCCTTAAGCTGGACCACAGCAAGTGGGATCTGAGCCAGGAGCAGCACAAATTCCCTGCCCCCTTGGAGCAGTGCCCAGCTCACTGCTGAGGAGGGACAAATGCTTTGCATGGCTCCATGTAATGCCGTGGAGTGGGCTTGGGTCTGTTCTTCCCTGCTCCTGAAACCCAGGAGGGTTGGGAAAAGTGTCCCAGTAACAGCTGCCCCAGGAGCAGGGTATCAACCCCAGTGGTGCCACCTCTGCACCACGGCTGCATCACATCGCCACACTGTGGATTTGTCACGCAGCTGAGCCCGAGGGAGATGGGCACCTCACGTGAGAGGCCAAAAGCGTGAGTTCAGCATTTCCTGGGAATGACAGTAAAACCCAACGGTGAGTCAGACTTCTCAGTGCCAAACAAATCAGGGACCCCAGTGCCAGCCCTGGGCACCCACACTGGTGCCTGCTCCAGCAGGCAGACCTGCACAGCAGGGAGTGGCTGGACAGTATGGATCCTGTACTGCATGGATCCTATACGGCAAGGCAGGAACTGCTGGGTAGCATGGATCCTACATTGCAAAGATCCTATATTGCATGGCAAACCCCCAAGGAGCCCCCTGGAATGGTACCCAGGTGGGAAGAGACAGGCACAGGGGGTGTGGGGGCTCTGACAGATGAGTAAAGGTGGGTGGCAGTACCTGGGCTTACTGGGGGTACAGAAGGAGGAGACTTCTTCGGGAATGCTAGGTGGGAATGGTCTCAATACTGGGAGCCTGGGGGTGACAAGGGCAGAACCCTGGCAGGGTTTTTGTCCCCTCTGTTCACACCCTCAGGTCAGGAGAAACATTGTCCCCTGACACACGACATCCCACAGGCTGCGTGAGTCAGAGGGGGCACCTCTGTGGGGCAGCACCAGGGGATGCCAGGACCAGCCTGGGATGGAATTTCAACCAGGCAATGCCCAGCCTGATGCATCTCACCAAGCCAGGAGGTCCCACCTCCCGCAGCACCCGCTGGGTGGGTGAGCCCCACCACGCCTCAGCCACCCACACGGCCGCTACAGAGGCACGATTTGCAAGATTTGAGTTTTCCAGAGCACTAAATCAGAGCTGTTTCCTGAACAAAGCCAGGGAGGAGCTGGCGTTGGGGGAAATACCGGGAAGCCAGCACAGCAGGAGCTCCCCAGGCGACCAGACAGCGGATAAATCAGAGCAGACAGTCCGTCCGCAGCCCTGCGGCAGAGACCGAGCCTCAGTCCCTGGCTGCCCTGTGAGCCTGGCACTGCCACCACACCTCCTCCTCTCCCAGGCACGCTGCTCCCGCTTCCAGCTCCAGCCCCTGTCCACGTTGCAGCCGGCAGATGGGAAAAACCCCTGCGTTTCCCTGCGCACGCCCCGCCGGTGTGCAGAGTATTTACCTAATGGTGTGCTCAAAATAGATATCATCCATGGAAGCTGTGACGCACGGGCAGCCGGCGTGTCTCTCGGCTGGAAAGGAAAAACAAACTGCATCAGCAACCTGCAGCAACGTGCTGAGGGTGCGAAGGGCACGAGGGCTCCTCTGGGCTCCACCAGGCTGGTGACACCGGTGACACCCAGCTAGCATCCCTTTCCCGGCTGGTGACACCGGTGACACCCAGCTAGCATCCCTTTCCCTGCTGATGCCCATTGCTGTGTTTGCAGGGACCAGAGTGGGATTTGGGGTCTCTCCTCGCATAGCAGCGTGGGTTTGAAGATGTTTAAAGGTTTGGAGGTTGTGCTGGTGTTTGCCCTCCCTCCATGAGTTTGCAGCTGTGGGGATGCACCAGCAGCTGATTCCATCTCCCCATACACTGCAAATATTTCAAAGCCACTCTGCCGGTGCGACTTTCCCTTGGGACTCCAGGAACCTCAGACTGCAAAACTGCTCTGGGAACCTCACCCCACTGCAGAATTGCACCCGTTTCCCTGTCATAATCTCCCCCTGCTTGGCTGAGCTGGTGAGCTCCGTTGCTTCCTACCGAGTGGAGGAGCTTGGCCCTCTCCAGCTGCTGCCAGGGGTGCCACCAGCCTGGTCTCCCCATGCCCTGCACACCAGGCAAGGAAAAGGGCAGCATTATACACGAAGCAGGCACAGATCTTGATCTGTCCCCAAGCCAGCACGCATGCTGCAGTGCACGTCTCCTCCCCTTCTTGTCCTGCTCCCGTTTGCTCTCTAATTACTCAGCAAAATGGCACGACGTGGGTCCCCAGCTGGCGTCACTCCGAGGCACGCTGCTGGATTGCCAGGGATGCTGCCGATGGGCTGGCTCCTGTGGATCCTGCCTGGTGCCTTCCCTGGCAGCCCAGCAGGATGAGGGCTCCAGAGGGAGGGGATGGCTTACCAGAGAGGCAGGCGGCCGTGTCGATCCACTTGAGCAGCTGGCCGGTGCTGAGCTCGCCGCGGTGGTTGGTGTGGCAGGGCAGCACCAGCTGGCTCATCTGCACCTCGGTGGGGTTGCGGGCAGGCGAGGGGCTCGCCATGGCCCCCGGCGCCTCCTCCCGCTCCCCTGGCTCCCGGGCACGTGGTGGAGAGGTCGAGCCCTGTGGACACAAAAGGCTCCGTTTTACCCAAATGGGAAGCAAATCCCCTGAGGGAACAATGGCCCATCAAGACACTCCCCACACAGAGCCGGGAGAACCCCAGCCCTGCACAGCCCTGGACACCACCAAACCCACCCAGCCCTTGCCTAAGTGCCTGCAGCCAGAAGAGAAAAAATCCCTCTATAAAAGCTCCATAGGGGATTACTCCAGGTTTCCAGGACATTTATCACCTAACCGCACTGCTCCCTCCCAAACACCACGAAAAACCCCTCTCAAAGTTAATCACTCTTCTGGGAAGGATTTTTTTTCTCCCTGCCAGCTTCATTTTCAGGGTGCTGCAGCACAGGGTGGGTTTGCTCTCCTGGGGCTGGACAGTGCTCCACACCTTCCACCAGCACCCCCCCCTTCACCAGAGGACACACTGGAAGCTGTGTGGTACAAGCAGCAGAGGAGGAGCATCCTCAGTTTGGGGTTGTTTGGGCAGTAAAATCTGTTCCTTGCTGGCTTGTCCATTTGTTGGGCTCAGAGCAGCTCCCCTGGCACCCCGGTGGGAAGCAGGGTGGGAGAGAGAGGAGGCTGAGGCGGTGCTGGCAGGGAAAAAAGCTGATGAGAGATGTCAAGTGAGTCGTGTTACACAAGGGGTGAACTCAGTTAGCCTGGTGAGTAACTGAGGAGACACGAGGAGCTGTCTGGGCTTCGTCACAACCCTTCCTTCCGCTTTCTGCTCCCGCTGCAGCTCCTGCTCTCAGCACTTGCTGCGAGAGTCCCACTGCAGCAGCTTCTCCGCCCTCTGCTTTGCCCGGATTCTTTTAAAGATGGGTTTATGCTGAAAATGAAGCTTTCCCGACTACCCTGAGCTCACTGCCTCTCAGAATAGCATTCTTCTCCAGCGGGTCTAACCTCTGTTTCCATAGCTACTGGTACACGACATCCCGGGAACGGCACAAACTCGCCTCAGCAGAGACAGCAGCGCGCGCACCGAGCCCAGCCGATGGCAAAGGTCCCCCCATGCACAGCGAGACCGACCCCCGGCCACCAGAGCCCCTCCAGAAGCCTCCAAACCCCTCTGTGAACCTCCCAGGCTGCTTCCCAGCACACAGAGGCGCCTACACGAGTACCACAGAGCTATTTTGGGAAGCCGGCAGGCTCTGGGGTACGAGCCAGCAATGCAAAGAGCTCCAAAGCCGCCTGCTGCAGAGTGAGCAGACGGTCTGGCCCGCGATCCCGCCGGTCATTCTCCCGGCGTTTGACAGCTCTGAATTTTAGGGAAGAAGCTGCTAGCCATGGGAAGAGCCCTGGCCCTGTGTAGCCAGCATGAGGTTGGGGATGCTGATGGGGAGGGGACGTGTTGGGAGGGTGCAGCCAGGTCTGGTGCAGGGCTGGGAGCAGCTCCTGGCACAGGGTGGCATCTGCCTGGCACAGCCTGGGTTAGTAGCCGGCGGCACAACGGGGAGCCACGGGTTAGTTGCACGGCACGGGGGGTACCTGGAGGCCATTGCAACAGAAGCTCAAGATGTCTTCAGGGACTATAATATTCCCCTTGACCATTTTTAAGAGACACCTGGAAAGGAGAAGAGCGGCTCTGGTTACGGCAGGACTGGCAGAGACAGGTGGCTGCTTCCCGGCGGGAACAAGGCAGCATGTGTGGCGGGTTGTCACACCCTGTCCCCACATCCCATGCTGACATCCCTCCCTACACCACTGACCCCTCACCAGCACCTATCAAGGGGCTGTCAGAGCTGAAACGGAGAAGGGCAGACCTGGGGCAGGTGCCTGCCATTCCATGGGAGTCAGGTCCCACGCTCACCAGCCCGGATGAAAGAGTCCCAGCTATTTTGGAGAGCTTGACCAAGCACACGTTGCAGGGCCGTGGCCAACCCCTCAGTCAGTGATGCTGTGTCAGTGCTTCCCATGTTGCTACATGTGACAGAGGACTGTGCCTTGACACTCCCCTGGCTGGAGCGGTGACACCGCTGCAGTCACAAGACAGCCGGGAGCATATTTTTGGCAGCAGGCAGGGCTGAGGCTGCCATGGGTGGTACTGGGGGCAGCAAATGGGAAGCACCCGACTCCAGCAAAGCTGCTATGCCCTGCTCCAGCCCCTCTGCCTGCAAAGCCCTGGCATTCCACAAGGGCACCGTGTGTCCTTGGGTGCCTGCAGGCTCCCGGGCCATGTGCATGGTGACTGTGTCCCAGCTGGACACTGTGGTGGCATTGCAAGGAAAGGCAGTGTGGGAGCTGCAGCAAAAACAAGTGGAAGAAGCTTTATATTTACAGTTGGCTTTTAAACACAACACTGCCAGGCCCGTGGCATACCCCCAGCTTCCCAGCACATCTCTCTTCCATGCAGGTAAAACCAGGCTGCTGGAGGTAGCAGCTCTTTTCCCAACGTATGAGATTGACTGATTTTGGCATGGGCTTAAAAAAGCAGAAGCTATGGATTTGCCTCCTGCATCAGGAGCTGGGGCATCACACAGAGTGCACCCAATGTGGTCAGTACAAAACAAGGCACAAACAGCACTGCTGAGCCTCTCGCAGCCTCCCACCCCTGCCCCAGCAGCACCGGGTTTTGCTTCCCCCAGCCCCATGACTTTTTCCCTAGCCCCATGACTCCTCCAGGCTTGTTATTGAGGTTTGGGAGCTTCCTGGTGGCTCACCTGCCCTTGCAAGAGCCCGATGCAAGAGTTACTCTCTTGTTTAACAAGACGGGTTTGCTGCCCAATTGCAGACACAAGACGGTGGCTGCGGGTGTCCTGTTACACCCCACAGTCCCAGCCAATAGCACCAGAGGGACATTCCGTGGAAACCCAAACCTGCTGCTGGCTCGGCAATCGTGTCACCTTGTCCCCTGGGTTGCGTTAGCAGGAGGGGGAAAAACAGCCGGAGCTGTCTGCTTCGCATCACCCCCCCTGCTATTTCCCAGGCAGCCCCAGCCCACGCTGCCACCCTGGGGAAGGGGAGCGCCCCGGCCGCGCTCCAGAGACCCGGAACCATCCAGCCCGTGGGTATTTATGGAGTATTTGTTATCGAAACCAAGCGAGCAAGTGTCTGTCCTCATTAAAATCTTCAGCCTCACTCAACTGTCACAGTTTTAAAGCTGTTGACTGATGCAGCCCTCTGGTCACCATGGCAACGGGATGCAGTACCCAGGCAATGATGCTCTTACTCTGTCACCCCTCGAGTGACCCACTTCTACCCCCCCCCAAAAAAAAAAAGGTTTGCATTAGGAAAAAAAACCCATTCCAGCAGAGTATTTTCCTTGCCTCCTGCCACGCTCACTTCCTGTGCTGCCGAAGGCGTCAGAAGCCCACAGAGCAAACCAGGGAAGACACGGAGAGGAAAATGCACCAACAGCCCTGCAAATACTGGTGAGAGGGACCCCACAGCACCCCACAGCTCTTCTATACCCTGGCAGAGGGACGTCCAACTGCACTAAAACACTCACAAGCTCCAGGAACGGTTTCTGCTGTGAAATTCGGTGCTGGCCTCTTCAGAAATCACCAGGGAATCACCACTGTGCATGAACCTCCATTGCAAGCCCTCATGGGTGCCACAGCTCCCTGGGACGATGCTGGACAGAGATGCAGGAGAACAGTTGTTCCCCCAAATCCTTGAGCCCACTGAAAGCAGCGTGTTTGCTTCAGCCACCCCCAAGACAGTGGATGAGAGGGAGACACAAGGCTGAAACTGGGGTGGGGGTTCCAAGTGCTGGGCTTTGGGGGGGTCTGGGCAGAGCAGGGCAGCCTCACACCTTGAGCCACCCCCACCTGCCCTCAGAGCTCACTCACCACCCCACTGCCACCTCTCAAATACCTAATCCCCATTTTCCCTCACCTGGATCTGTCTCCTACCCCCACCCCAGTCCCTCAGTGTAACCTTACCCCTCCCTGGAATTATTTAAAGAAAAAAAGGAGAGAGATGGTGGGGAAGAAAGCGGCGACAATGAAGTTCTCATGGCGGATTATTGGTGTATAATTGAGCAATATCCATGGTAACAAGCAAATCTGCACGCGTTAAAAAATTAACCTGACCTACTTTGGGAAATTCTGCCATCTCGACAGGGCAGTGAGGGCTGTCCATCCCCCGAGACCCAGCCTGCCAGTCCCACTGCCAGCAGCAGCAAAGCCCTGCTGCAAGCAGCACTGGAGATGTCCAGCACAGCTCAGCCCCATCACCCTGTGCTCATCAGGGGCCCCAGAATGAGAGCTGCTGCTCAGGATGTGGCCCCACTGGGACAAGAGGGACTGAACTGCCAGGTCATGGCATGGTGAGGAAACACAGCAGCTCCCTGCAGTGGGTCTCAGTGGGACCACAGGAGGGTGGCCAGCCCAGAAGAAAGGCCAGGACACACTGCAAGTGGTATTTTTGGCACCACAAATCTTGTTTCCTTAGAGTTCATAGAGCAAAGCAAGGCATGGGGCCAGAAAAGTGCAATCCAAGGGTCAAAGGCAAGAGTGGGACACAGGATGTCTCCTCTTGGAGATGGTTTTCCAGCCATCACCCATGGGAAAGCATCGCTCAGGGTGAGCACAGCGGGGACACCTCCTGCACCCTCACATCCCTCTCCACCACAGGGTGAAGCATCCCCAGCCCTGGCCGTGCCCACAGCCCCATCCATACCCCTGCCCGAGTGCTCTCTGCAGCTCCCATGAGGCTCCCAGGAAGGCTGGTGCCGATTTGCCGGCACAGGGGCGAAGTCCCCCAGGAAGTGTCCCAGGGGACAAAGGTCTGGCTCCAGTGCAGGGGGAGAACAGAGCTATAAGTCACCCCGATACAGCTGTAAACACTGCCAGGCTCAAAATTCACACGCATGGGGACACCCAACAGCACTGCCCAGCCCAGGCACCTTTGCCCTGCCACCCACGGCGTTCCCAGGGAGGAGACTGCCATAACATCAATACAACCATGTTTCAGACCACCACAGTTCAGCCCACCAAGCTGGAAACCACCACAGGGGAGACCAAGCTGGTGCAAAGGTCTACACCCTGGTGGTCTTAACTGTGTGGTCCCCACAATGGGAGTCACCATGGTTGAGACCACTGGAGCGGAAAACACAGGTGAACACCGTGGTAGTCACCATGGCCAAGACCACCTCGTTTGAGGCTACTGGGGTGGAGACCATCATGGCATCGTGCCACTCACCCAGCCACCCACACTGCCCCCACCAGCACCAGCACATCCCTCTGCCGTCCCCATGCCGCCACTATTCCCAGCAGCCCTGTGCCCATACTTCCCAAATATCTGCCCCTGCTTTTAAGTGAAAAGAAGCTGATTCAAGCCAAAGCCCCCTCGCACTCCTCCTGTCACACCCAGAAAGATCTGAGGGGCGGGGGAGGGGGCTGATATTCCCAGCTCTCGCCTGCTGTCCCGGCTGCAGCCAGAGGATGCCACGTCCCCATGGACAAGTTGCCAATGCCGACCACGATGGAGCAGCAGCGCAGCTCGCTGCAGATCCCAAAGGCAAGAAAGCATTGCCCGGGTGAGCAGGGGGTCACAAGGGGCTTTCACCCCACATCTTGCCCCTGGAAGAGCCGCCCAGCCCCGATGCAAGCCAGGACAAGCCGCCGCTCCAGCGCCGGGAGTGGAAGCACAGCACTCCACAGCAGCTCCCGTTCACCCAGCCCTGGGGTTCCCCTCCTTGTCCCCATCGTGCCCAGCTCCCCCCAGCCCTCACCTCAGCCAGAAGAAACTGAGCATTTGCGGGAGGTGTTGAGGCGACGGCTGGCTCGGAGGAGAAGCGTCCGGACACCTGCGGGCGCGGGCGTCGAGGCCGGGCTGGCGCGGAGCCCTGGGACGGGGCCAGCGCACACCCCCTCCCGCTTCCTTAAATATGGTCATGCATAACTTTTCTTAAGGTAGCGCTTGGCAGATCTGCGCTCGCCTGGAAAATGGCCGGCGCTCGGGAGGTTGGCTCTGGATGCAGGAGGGGATGTGCCGGGCTGGCTGCAGAGCCGGGGAGAGCGGCGGGAGGCACCGGCGCGCTGCCAGCAGCTCTGCGGAGCGGGGTGCTGCTGCTTCCTTCATCCCTCCCCAGGGAGCAGCTCCTGGGGTGAGGTCCCCTCCCCAGGCCACTCATCATCCTCTTCTCCCCCTATCAGCTCAGCAAGGGGCACTCAGTTAAACTTAATTGAAAATATCAGTATTTTCCCCAGGTGCCGACACCAAGCTCACTGTCCGGAAAAGCCTCGGCAAACTTATCCAAAGCCAATCCAATCCACACAGCTGCTCCCTGGCCCTGCTGCCTTTGAAGTACCTCTGACAGGGCTTGTCACAAAACCTTTTCTTTTTTTTTTTAACAAGGAAATAAAATGCAAATTGCCATGTCATCACATTCATGACTGTGGGGTTCAGTGGAGATGTTGTTCTATTTGTATTTGATTTACACACTTTTACAAGTGAATCTTGGTAAGCAACCTACAAGAGTTTGATCAAAGCTCTTGGCAGGCACTGGCAGCACAACTGTTGCCAGTGGAAAGCCAGCAGAGAAATAATTAAGCAATTTCAACAGGAAATAAGGTCCCACTCTTTTTTTTTTTTTTTTTTTTTTTNTTTTTTTTTTTTTTGTAAATAAGAATAATAAAGCACTGAAACAGGGCAAAAGCCCCTGCCTCAGCCACCTAAATTTTAGGCTGGTTGTGGAAAACTTTCATCAAAACCCTGGGCCCAGGCAGAGGGGAGGTGGGACACCTTGATACCTCCACAAGGGCTGGGCCGGGCAGGGGTGGAGGTGGGGCCCAGCTCAGGGTGATGATGCCCTGAGGGGGTTTGGAGCCTTTGGGGGATGGAGGAAGCAGCATTGCACCAGGTGATTGATCCGATTATGTGATGGAGATTCTCTCTGGAAGAAGATTGTTGCCTGAGGACTTTAACCCCACCGAGCATTCACTGCTCAGCTACTTGGATAAAATCTGCATTCTTCATTCCAAGAGCAGGAACAGAGAGGCCCTTCCGCCTTCCACAACCCTTTCCATGTCTTTCAGGTGGCTTTGCACACCCATATGTGATTTAATTCCATCATTTCAGAAAACAACATTTCCTTTAAAGCATTCTCTTTTGGGACAACAAATAAGATATTTCTCACCAGGACGGTTTTCTACCCACTTGCAGCAGCCCAGGTGCCCCGCAAACCAGATCGCAGGGAGCATCCTCCAGAACATCTCCCCACCTTTAGCACGGAGGCCCCTGGCCAGGAAGCTCTTCAGGGATCTCTCCCTCCCTCCTTAGGACTGTTTGTTTCTGCACCCAGAGATTAGGATCAAAAGGTTTGTTCCGTGCAGGGAAAACGATTCTTCCCACTCGTCAGAGTCAGAGGGAACAGCACAATTAGAAACACTTCAGATGCTTGACCCACGCTCGAGCCTCCAAGCAAAAGTTGCAAGGAGAGGTTGATGTTTTCCAGGCCCAATTAGCATAATGTTGTAATTCCCGAGCTCTCAGGCTGCCTGAATCCCTTCGCCCCGGCCGCCCAGCGAGCGCAGCCGGCATCAGCTCCCTCCTTCTGATCCATCACCATATGCCCGTCTTTTACAGTTCTTTGGTGCGTGATGCTTAGAGAGTGGATAATTAGCTAAATGAATTAATTGACATTCATACTTGTAATTAGCAACCGGTTACAAGCAGCTATTCTCCTTGGGACAGCGCAAATTTCTCAGGGATTGGTGTTAAAATACTGGAAAATCGTTCGGGGTAAGTAACGAGGGCCGCGAGTGCTGATGGCGCCCGGGTTCTGCCCGGGCTGCAAGAGACGCCGCACGGTAAACAAGCCCGTGCAAAAGCAGAGCAGGCTGTGGAACGTGTTGGATATGCCGCTGCTGCTCGGGAGGAGGAGAACTTTCCAGCTTCGGGAGAAATCCGGGCCAGATGGGCGGCCTCCAGCCGGCGGCTCCCACCGGCTCCCGGCTAACCCTTTCTACCCCCACGTACCGGGGAGTTCGCAGCGGAGCCCCGGCAGCGGAGGCTGCTCATGCAAAGCAATGGGAATTGGATGTCGTGAGTGTTAATTAAACCATTAATTACTGCTGAGCTCGGGGGGGAAAAAAGTGACCGTGGTTTTATCGCTTCTTGGAGTAGTTGGGAGGATGAATTGCTCTGGGGCTCGGCAGTGGGCAAAAGGGGCTGCGGCATGAGGTAGATCGTTGTTGAAATGTAGGTTTTCTCAGGTTTTAAGGAGATGCTGGCGATGGTGCCGATGCAACCACAGCTAATCCCAGCACCCTGTGAGGCCAGGAGTGGGATCCACGCTAGGGAGAGGGTTAGTGGAGACTGAGACCCCAGCTCTCCTGTACTGCTGGGAGAGAACACCACACCAGGGGTTTGGACAGGCTTTCAGGCTGTCCCAAACTGCCCTTAGCAGGGATCCCACTCCTAGCCATGGGGTGCGGTCATCACCCACAAGCCCCGACAATCTGCACCCACAGCCTCTGGAGTCACAGCCCCTGAGAGGAGATGTGCAGGGACCCCATGCCCCCAGAATGTAGCAGAGGTGGGTGAGCTGAAGGTCTCTTCTCCCTGGAAAAGGCCCCCCAAAACCTGGGCACCGATGGGAAGAAGGGAGGGCAGCACACAGGCACCGCCATACAAATGGCTCGTTACGGAAAAGAGGAGAAAAAGTGATACTAATGCACCTCATAAATCACACTCTCATGTCTTGCTGCATCAGGAGCTCTGCATCACCAGGGAGAAGAGCCTGGGCTGGGGGTACAAAGGACAGCAGGGAGGATGAGCCCTCCAACCGCTCAGGGACCAGCATTGGGGTGCCCTACCCTGCACCACCCTCTCATCCTGACAGGCTCTGCTACCCGCGGCGGCTGCAGCAGCTCTGGCTGGCACAGAGGCAATGGCAGAGGGTGATAGGACAGGGTGATAAACTGGCACCCCATGAGCCTGGGTCTCCCTCAGAGAAGGGCTCTCCCACGGCTCCTGGCATGGGATCAGGGCTGCATCACTCTGCCAGGAATCCTGTTCTTGGCTCCTCCAAGCTATGGAAGCTTTAGATTTCCCTGGCAGCGCCTGGAGTTTAAAGGCTGGAGAAAGGGACATAAAAAAGCCAGTCTCAGAAGAGAGACAGTGGGAAAGGCTGGGCCAAGGAGCTGTCATGCCACCCCTTCAGCTACTACACACCCCAGTACGTTCTCAAACACACTGCACAAAATAGCAGGGAGGCTAATTTTTCTTTAGCTGTAGGCAAAAAAAAAAAAAAATCAATTACAAGGTAACCTATTTTTCAACTCCTCCACTGCTATTTACTTAATTTCAAGGCCGACTTGCCCACCCTGCCAGGGACAGGATGAGGGAGGCCGTGTGCCATGGGGCTGAGCCAGGCTCTGGCTCGCTGTGGGGTTTAGTTTGGGTTTAATTGAGACACCAAAGCTCAGAGCAATGAGGGTTTGTTTGAACCGGACAGCACATGGCATGGGGCACCCAGGCAGAGTCCAGCCCTGACGGGGATGGGCAGTACCCGGTGGGTTCCCTGGTGCTTGCAGGCCAGCAGGAAAAGCCCAGTGGAAAGCACGACTTTCTGGAGAAGGTTTGGGAGGTGCTGGTGGCCCGTGTGGAAAGGGACTGCAAGGGGGGGTCCATGGGGACAGGAATAGCTTCAGGTGTCCACAAGAGCAGGCAGAGTCCCACGGAATCTGTGGGGACAGGAGCACTCAGGTTTTACGTGAGGACAGGGCCATCCCAGGACAGCCCACGAGCACTTGGACATCCGGAGGCGTTACACAGACACAGGAGACTGGGGGGCACATGGGGACAGGACACCGGGGGTGCACAGGGACAGAGACACTCATGTGGGGAGGGGTGGGCACAGGACATCCCTGGGCACAGGGACACAGGATCCCGGGAGTACACAGGGACATGGACACCGGGGGACACAGACATCCCCGGCGAACACACGGACACAGGACACGGGGGGACACAGCGACCCCCCGGGGGACACATGGACACAGGACACGGGGGGGCACTCGGACACGGGGGGGCANGGACGGCGCCCTCCGGCACCCCCCGGGCCCTCACGGAGCGGGGAGGACGGGAGGGAAGGGGGGCAGTGAGGAGGAGGGGGCGGGGCGGAGCGAGGCTCCGCCAATCAGCGCGCGGCGGTTTCAAGAAGCCCCTTCCGCGCCCCGCCCCGCCCGCGCGGCGCCGCGCGGCCCCCGGGGGGGGACAGGGACCGAGGGGGGAGGGACACGGACCGGGAGAGGGACCGGAGTGTGGCCCCGCTGCCCACCCTCCTGCCCGCCTTCCTGCCGGCGTGGGGGAGGGGAGGAGCGGGGAGGCATGGCACCCACGCGTGCCCGCGCCCGCGGGGGTTCGGGTGCCGCCAGCGCAGGGCTTCGCCTCCGCGTCCTGGGCTGCCGGGCCAGGGTGGCGCTCGCCCCCCGGTTATTGTGGGGACGCCCCCCAGGCCTTTATCAATAATGCAGTGTTATTAATGATGCAATTTAATTAATTATGCGCATGCAGCATCTACCAGCGGATCGCTGCTGCTGCCGCCTTCATAAAAAGCNAGGACCCCCGCGGGTCCGCGCGGTACCGGCGCCGCCGTGCGCCGCCAGGGGGCGCCGTTGCTCCGAGCGGCGGCGCGCTCCCCCCGCTCCCCCCGCTCCGCCCGCTCCCCCCGCCGCAGCCGCGACCCGCC
>WAAE01005998.1:94669-150571 GCA_013400495.1 Nicator chloris
CACCCACCCACCCACTGCCACCTCCTCTTATCCCCAGAGTGGTGACACCAGTCTCCTGTGCCAGTCAGGGCACGAAGGGTGCTTGGGTGGTTTGGGTAAGATTTGGGTTTGGATGGGGGCACAGCTCTGTGTGGCAAGACCAGCTTTTCTTTTGTGTTGGGTTTGTGCATTTAATGAATGTTGGTTTTTTTTTATAAGAGGAGAAATGCTCACTCTCCTGCCTGAGCTTAATGTGGCATGCATGGTGACTGTTAGTATCAAAATTAAACAGAAAAAAATGTATACATATGCAATTATATCTGTGGAATATGCACAATTAAGATGTACATATGGATAAAGGTAGAGGGGCATGTGCCTGTATATTTTGGAGTGGTGGGACAGAGCACTGCTTTGTGCCTGGCCATCCAACGCCCTCCCACTTGCCTTACTCTGCCTCCTCCATGGCCTTTGCCAGCATCACCAGTGGTTTTTAGCAAGGTGATTTCCACCTCTGTGTTCCCTGGGCTGGGTGGGAGGCTGTGGGGTCAGTCTGTCTGTTTGTCTGTCCATCTGTGTGCAAGGCTGTGCCTGCTGCCTTAAGATAAAGTCCAAAGGAAGACCTCTGGCTGTGTCTTGAGCTAACATTTTCTTTTTAATTTTTTTTTTGCTTAATGTTTCTGCATCAACCCTTGAACATTTGATCTGGTGCCTCTCCTCCTGGGGTGCGGCAGCTTTCTGTAGTGAAAATGAGCTCTCACCACCCCTCCTGCCTGCCTCAAACAGGGTCTGGAGTGAGGGGGGTTTCCATTTTTCCTGGAATTAGGCTGGGTTTTTTTACAATCTCTCAAGGCTGAGCTCGCACCTATAATTGGAATTTTTTGGCTACAAACTGAAGCAGGGGGATGCACTGCAGCAGCTCTGACTTGCTGGTGAGCACGACCTGCCCAACACAGCTGGGGTGCTCGCATCCCGTGGCATTCCCAGCAGGTACAACAGCCCACCACAAGTCCCTCCTACCTGACGTAGATTTCCTTCTGTGCCCCACTCCTCTCCCAGCTCCCACTCACACAGCTCTCCTTGTACCTGGGTCACCTGGTCCAACACTGACTGGTGCCCACCATGGCAAGTGGCCTGCTGGCATCTCTTTCCTTCCAGAACACCCTTGCTGCGAGAGTGTCCCAAGCTTTGGCTTTGCTTGTTTTCCCCTTCCTAGTAACTCTAATGTGGGAAATTTCCCTGTGTCACCCCATGGGTAGCTGGCATTGCCCAGCTGTGTCCCCAGGCAAGTGGCTGCTTCCTGCCCTAGGCTGTGTTTTTAGCTCAGCCTCGAGATTGGTTGTTTGGGGTTGTGTTTTTTGCCTTTTTTTTTTTTTTTAAGTGAAAAAAAGGCAGGGCACGCTGAGGAAGGGGGCAGGGCACTTCCTTGAAGCACCCGGGTTTGGGGTGGGCAGATAAGGGTGCTGCGTCACACTTGGCTCCTCTGCCCTGCCAAGCCCAGCAGAGCATCCTCCTTGCCCTCCTGCTCTGCCCAGCCCTCACTGGGTGCTCATCCTGTTTTTGGGGGGAAGCCCCATTGGGATAAGGCAGCCTCTAGTGCAGAAGCTGCTTGAACTCCCACATCTCCCTGCCCACGAGCAATGCTAACAGCGAGGAGGGAGAGGTGCTTTTCTCCCCCTTGACTCCTTTCTGCCGGAGAGCTGTGCAGCTGCTGGGGTGTAAATCACACCCAGCCTCCCTGTGCCCATCTGCCAGCAGAATGGTAGGGGAGGTCATGGCTGGTGGCAGCTTGGGGTGACTCTCCATCACAGGTTCAGCCCTGCTCCTGTGTCTCCATGGCTCTGGGAGAGTGCCTGCTCCTCCCTGAGGAACAGAACAGAACCTGGGTCTGCCTGTTGGTGCTGGAAACACTTGCTGTTGGGATCTTCCTGTGCAAGGCGTGAACCAGGAGGTGGGTCTGGTTGTGTGAGACCCTGTTGGGGTCTGGTTTGGGGCAGGGACAGCCACGCTTTGAAATACTTGGTCTCATCAGGGGGATATGGTTGGGGATGGAGGTGGGAGCTCACAAGGAAGCAAACACAGCTTCACATTGCCTATGGGTCCCTTTAGCCCAGCTCAAGCTCAGTTTTCCATGGAAACCCCAAAACAAATGGTTTTGTTTTATCCTGGTTATTACAGCACCAATGACACCCAGGTGCTTCACACCTTTACCAGTCTCCACTGGAGAGAAGGTCCCGGCTGAGGCTTCCAGGGCTCATTTCATCATTAAAAGCAGATTTACTTGCTTGTCCCAGAGCCCTTCAGGGTGTTGTGGCACGTCCTGACAGCTTGTCCGTCCTTACCTGCAGTCATCAAGGAGTTTTCAACATGACTTATATAAAGCCTTTGTACTTGGATTGCTCCACCGTGCTGCACAATGGCTTCTTTGTCATCCTGCCAGCTAATTAATTTTAACTTTTACCGTTGCTCCAGCACGGTGCATCGTCCGCCTGGTCCATTTGAAGCTTCCCCCCCTCACCCTTAAGTGTTTTCCAAGCAGTTTGACTTGTTGCTAGTGAACACTGGAGAAACCAGCTGGCCCCACAGGTGCTCATCTTCTGGAGAAGGAGCTGTCCTCACACTGCTGCGGGAGCTGGGGCTGAGGGAGGAAAAGCCATTAGGAGGCTCAGGTTTTCTCCAGTGGCTTGTTTCTCCTGGCTGGAAGCTGAAGGTCCCCACAGAGAGCATCCTCTGACAAAATAACAGGCCCTGGCTCCCTGGCTGGTGATTGGCACCACGAGGATCTCGCAGCCAGAGGTGGAAGCCTTGGCTGCATCTTCAGGACAAAACCCCTCGCACCTGGGGATGTCTAAGCATGGGGGACATGACGATGGTGATTTCTGGAGGGTTGAGCTCTGTTTGGTTGTGCTCTGGACACTGGGTGCTTTTCTATTGCATCCTGTGAGCAAACATCTCCAGCACAGCATTCCTGGTGTAGCAGGGAGCTTACCCCTGGTACCTCCATAACGTTCATAGGGGAGCTGAGCATCTCCTTAGAGCTGCCTGGAGAAGGAGCAGGAGAGATGTGACCCCAGCTGGGTGTCCCAGCCCTTGGGCTGGGATGAGCCAGGGTATTGTCTTTCCAGTAGGAGGTATGGAGATGGCCACATGCATAAACATCAGCTGAACGTGCAGCCGTGGGGTTTGTGTGAGCAGTGCTGTGGCAGGGGGAGTTCCCCTCTGCTCGGGATGGGGACGGTGGCAGGTCAGGGAATATGGAATTGCTGCCTTTGTGTTTAATCTGGTTATAAGGATGGCTATTAGAGATAATGAATTTTGCCTGTCCCCACTGTTGTAATACAAGAACCCAACTGTCTGTCAGCACCGCGAAGGTCACTCCTCTTTATTTCTGGTTGTAAATATTGCTGGTTACAGATGTTTGGGGTTGATGGACATGGCTAATTAAGTTTCTCCTGTCAGCTGGTTGGCAGGGTGCAGGGGTGCTGGCATGGAGGTGAGGTCGGAGGGCAGGATCACAGCTGGGCAGCAATAACCAGCAGTTAGCATGGTGTAAGCCCATCTCACTGCAGCCCCTTAGTGAGAGCAAAGCTGGGTTTGCACTCAGCCTTGCCCCTCTGTTATGGATTAGGAGCAGGCTGGTGGGCAGACAGTGGCTTTTGGAAGCAAGTTTCCATTTTGCTGCCCTCCTTTGAGGGGAATTGAGCTGGGATTGTCACACCTGCTGTCCCCAACCTGACCTGAAAGTGGGAAGAAGGGTGCAAAAACCCTTGTAATTTTTGCCGAATATCTTTTGCACCAGCACAGACTTTTTCTTTCCAAATGAGACTTTAACATGAAAATGATAACTGTGCTGGCTAGCAGAGCCAATACCCCACATCAAATCAGCACCAGGAGAGGGGCTGGGGTCCCCTTTCTCTAGGGCACGAGGCTGGTGGCTTCCTGGTGCTCACCCTGCCAGGCAGGAACCGTCCGCGTGCGCTGCCTGTGCGCCTGGAACGCAGCACGTGCTGCTGTGCTCCCCAGCTCCCCCCGCGCGCCTGATTTATGCCGCTCCACATTTTCTCCTCCTTTCCATGCCTCTTTCTCCTCTTCCCCCCCCCCTTTTTTTTTTCCCCTCCCTTGTGCTGCCTGTGCATTGCCTTTTTTTTTCTTTCTTCCCCCCTTATTGCTCACAGGCCTCCCTGTTAACCCAGCAAGCTGCAAGATTTAGGGCTCCCTGCCTGGTGTGCCTTCTGAGTGGGGTTTTATTCTCCCAGAGGAGGGAACCGTGATCCCCATCACCCCACTGGGACGTGATCCTTGCACGTAGAAGGGGCTATTTTTATTATCCTATTTAATGGCCGCAGAGCACAAGTCGTGTATCCCTGTTCTGGATGCTCCTGGCCATGGATTGCAGCAGAACTGGTGGGGTGGCCACGGGTGCCCATCGCTTCCATCCCAATGTCGCTGCGCCGGCCATCTGTCCCCTCCCGTGCGGCGCCGGGCTGCCAGCTGCTTGCCGAGGCATCAGGGCTTGCCCGGCGTCTGCGAGGCCACCAGAGGGAAAAAAAAATTGAAAAAAAAGTTCCATTTTTGCTTTGTTTGCCCCCATTTCATATGCATAACCTGACTTTTTGTTGCCTTTTGGGGGGGAGGCTTTATTTTTTTTTTTTTCCCCACTCCCCTGCTGCTGTGCCAGGCGCATCAAAAGTTTGCTGGGTCTGCGTGCGTGTGCGGATGCTGAATAATTTTATTAGCTGCCTGGAAGGGAGCCAGCGCGGCGTGCACCGCGCAGGAGGTGGCTGCTGGGGCGCCTTCCCTTTGCTTCCCCTTCCCAGCTGCCCCCCCTTCTCCTCCGCTGATCTCCTGTGGGTTGCATCATCAGCGTTACCCCTTCGTTTTATTTTTATATATATTTCTTAGGGAGTTTTTTTTTAGTGGGTGTTTTGGTTTTTTTTTGCTCCTTAAAGGGTTAAAACCGATGGGGAAGTTCAGCTAGCACTTGCAAGATATGGTTGCCTTAGCAACAGGCCTCCTAATCTGGTAGGTGACCTGAGAGACTGTGGAAGATGCAGGGGTTGGTTTGGCATTTCATTATTTCATGAGGCTGCGGCTCTCCAGCTGGTTCCCTTCCCAGCACCGCCACCGCCGCTGCTCCCCCCGCTGCCGCCCCCGGCATTCCTTGGCAAAGCCCTGGAGGGGCCAGCAGCACAGTCCCCTCCCTGGGTGCTGGTGGGTCCTGGGAGCTCTTGCTCAGAAAGGGGGAGAGGGCTTCCCACAGCCCAGGTGATAATTATTCAACTTCAGGATTGTAAAGATGGTTGCCTACCTTGCCTTTCCTCCTTTGAAAGGATCTGCCGTGGTGGCCCCAGAGGAGATAATTCATGTGGCCCTAGGGCTGAAGGTGTGCTCATTGGCACTTCCAGACCCTGGGTTTTGGGGTCTGTCGGGCTGTAACAAACAGATGGGGCATGAACAGGCCAGCACAGTGGTTGGAAAAGGTGATGGAGTTGAGATGCAGCATCCAACCAGTGTTTTGGGGAAAGTTGGTGGACTTTGGGAGGAGTGTGGCAGCATTATTCCAGCTGCTTTAGGCTCCTGGGCCAAGTGGCACAACGAGCAGATACCCACGGATGGATGGACCAAGACTTGAGCATTTCAGTGCCACAGCCACCTTCTAGTTTTTTTTTTCTTGGAAACATCCTCAAGTTGGCATTTCCCAGCGCTGTCCCTTCTCCCTTGCTGTAGTGACCACCCACTCATCCTTGCCAGTGGTGGAGCCATCTAAATTAAGAAACTGCATCACAAAACTTCCCTGCCTCATTTGGCCTCACTAAATCTCTGTATACCATTGGATGGGGGCTCAAACTTTTGCCTGCGCAGTCCTGCTTGGGATTCAAATGGATCTTGGTCACACCTGACAGTGCCCGTCAGCACAGAACTGTTGCATCCTGGTCCAAATCATCATTGAGGTCTTTGCCAGGATGGCCAAGCCACTCTCTGTGCCCAAACCCAGGATGTTTTCCCCCTTGCTGGATGCTGAGTGGTTATGGAGTGTGGCTCTGCCCTTGGCACCCAGCTGGGATGGCTGGGCAAGGACACCCTGAGGGAAGGAAGGTGACCAGAGGGCTGGGGCCAAGCTCCCTCTGGGTACCCATGGAATAAAAGGGCCAGGATAGTGCCAGGGGCATCCCATTCCCGCAGATCCCAGCATGCAGACCTCTTTTGTTTTTTCCCCCCTCCCACTACTCCACAGCGTCGGTGGCAGCTGCCTGCGGACGCCGGGGAGAGCCGCCTTTGTTTACCCGCCTCTCCGGCAGAGCGAGGGCGGGGATGCTCTTGGATCGAGGTGCTGATCTGTCATCTCCAGGTTTTATGCATCCCCAGACAAGAAATCAGCGGTGCAAAGCACAGACTTTTTGTTACTTATCGCCGAGCTCTGTGCAGAGCGCGGCTGCTGAAAGCAATCTGGTGTCTGCGATGCCCAGATTTATGGTTTCCCAGCCTCATTTGAGGTGTTGGCTTCCACTGGGAAGTAGAAAACCTGGTTTGAGCCATCGGAGTAGGATGAGAGGACCATGGCATGTAGTGACACTGGACCCCAGGTCTGATCCCCAAGCTGGCAAGTGGCCTCAGAGCCTGTCATCACCCTGGGTGGGACAGCATCTCCCTTGCCCCATTTTATCTGGAGACAGGAGGACCAATGTCCCAGGGAGCTGAAACAGCTCAGCTTTCCCTCTGGGTCTTCTCCATTCAGGGCCGGGATGGCAGAGGCAAAGACTGGAGGGAGGCAAAGGGAGGAAATCCAGGCGAGCCAGCAGAATCCCTAGAAAGCCCTTTTTTTGATCACTTCATCCCTTTTTTTTCCCCCCTATCTCTGCTTTGTGAGGCTTTCCAGGATTTGTCCCTCTCGGTGGGGA
Source organism: Nicator chloris (assembly GCA_013400495.1). Taxonomy (NCBI): domain Eukaryota; kingdom Metazoa; phylum Chordata; class Aves; order Passeriformes; family Pycnonotidae; genus Nicator; species Nicator chloris. Next base: position 101,545 of record WAAE01005998.1, read on the forward strand.
TTTCGGGCGGTCAGCAGGGTCCCCAGGCACAGACAGACGGACAGGCTGCCAATCAGCCAGCACGCACCGTCCTTCCGTGGAGCGCTGTGCTCTGCTGCCAGGGGCTCCTGGGGCTCAAGCACAGGATTATACATGGTTTGTTGTTTTTTTTTTTTTTTAAAGAAAATCAAAATTCCCAGGGAAAATATATTTAAAAAAAAAAAAAGCAGTCTCCCCCCCGCCTCCGCCCTGCTGAGAAGCAGCTCTGCGATGGCGGCTGGAAAGCGAAGCCGTAAGTGTTGCGCGTGCCATCTGCTCCGCTTGGATCGCGGGAGCGCCTGGAGCCGGCGCAGCCTTGCGGGAAAGGAGGGGGACAACGCTTTGCAGGGGTAAAGATAGGGTCCCCCTGCCCCGAATTCCTCCCATCTGGGGTCCTCTAGGTCAGTTTGTAGCCCACGCTGGCGTGCTCGAGCCCCAACTCGTGCTGCGTGGAGGCGTCCCGTGGATGCAGATCCGCAGGAGGATATGCGCCTCTCCCTCTGTGGGTCATCCAAGGGTGACGATGGTGATGAGGTGGGATGAGTCATGTGGAAGGGAATGGGCAGGTTCTGGTGGGTTTAGACAGCTGCAGCTCTGCTGGCTGCCTGAGTTGGAAGCACCTGCTGGCACAGGGTGCTCTGTAGCATAGGGTGCATCTCACAGGGGACCTCGGGTGTTTGCTGTCATGAGAGCAGCTCAGCAGGACACATCTGGTCCTCCCAAGGGGGATACCAAAGGAGAACTCCTTCCCCAATAAGGAAAAAGTATATGCTGTTTCTAAAAAGAAAGAAATGTGTTTATTTGTGGGTTTGCTGTGGGAGCATCTCTGGGTTCCCACATGAGTTCCTCTGCTGGGTCTTCACCTGGAGCCACCAGAGCAGTTGTGTTTCCCTCTGCTTTATCAGTTTTTACCAAACCGGTATTTTTTTGAGATTTCCCAGTGGGTCAAGCCAACAGACAGAGATGGGATGCAGAGGGAACCCAGGCTTTCTCCCTCAAAAGGCAGCCATGTCCTCATGTTGTGCCTGGGGCTGCTGCTGGGTTGTGGGTGGTTGGCTTGTCTAGGGGGTAGCCAAGAGATGAATATTCCCAGAATTTGTGATACCCAGCCTGGGAGATCAGTTTTGACTGCAAGGACAGCAACTGTGGAGCCCTGAACTACCCCTTGGCTTGGCTCCACCAGCAGCAGTTTTGGTCTGTGGATGTTTGTCACACATGCCATATATAGGGGTTGTGTATACGTATATATGATTTGCTGGTTGGGATTAAATCACATGAAGTAGCATATACCTTGCTCACACCTCTGCCCCAGTGGGACGGGGAGGAGAATGGGGGGGGGCAGGAGGGGAAAGTAAAACCCATGGATTGCGATAAGAGTAGTTTATTAATTGAAATTAAATATAATAATAGGAAGGAAAAGGGACATGATAGAAGAAGTAAAACATAAAACAGATAACTGATGCACTGTGTAATTCCTCACCACCCACTGACTAATGCCCAGCCTGTCCCCAAGCACTAATCATACTTCTTGGCTAAATTCCCCCAGTTTATAGACTGGACGTGACATTCTGTGGTGTGGAGTATCCCTTTGGTCAGTTTGTGTCAGCTCTCCTGGCCATTCTCCCTCCTGGTTTCTTGTGCACCTCCTCTCTGGCAGAACACGGGAAGCTGAAAAGTCCTTGACTTGGAGTAAGCACTACTTAGCAACAGCAAAAACACCAGTGTGTTATCAACGTTGTTCTCATACTGAATCCATAACACAGCACTGTACCAGCTACTAGGAAGAAAATTAACTCTATCCCAGCCAAAACCAGGACAATGTAATTTTTTTTTATATATTAGAGAAGGTTTGCTTGGAGAGGATGGCTGGTGCTTCCCCCCCACCCTCTTCCCATGCAAATGCAGTTGCTCCTCTTCTCCTGTTGATAGAAAAGGCAGTAGTGGCGTGAGTGGGTTGAGCTTGTGGAGAAGGAGTAATGCTCTCCAAACAAAACCAGAGGGCTTGTGAGGAGAAATGGGAAGCTAAGGGAGGGCAGAAATGTCTGGGGGAGGTGCCTGAGGAGGCTGCAGAAGGCTTTTGATCTTGCTGGGCTTTGGGACAGGGTGGAAGGATTCCAACTCAGTGTTTTCCCACACTTGTTCCCAGCTGGTGACCATGGTCAGACCTTCACCGGGGTTCCTGGGGTTCAGTACTGGCTGTAGTGAAACCTTGTTAGAGCCCAGCCCTCTGCTGGGGAACCTCTTGGGAGCTCCAGTTCAACCCCGTGGAAATGAGTTTGTAAGTCACGTCCTCCTCACCAAACCCTGGCATCCAGGAGGCGCTGCCATGCCCATGGTGTGTTGGCTCTCCAGAGATGCCTTTAGCCATCCCACCTCACCAGCTGCCACTTGCAGGTAGTGGGCTGACCCCACCTGTGTGCCAGGTGCCCCCCAAAGTCACTCTTGAGCTGGACAGGGGACAGGAAATACCACAAAAGGCCCATGGGTCGGATAAGGACAGGGAAACATCACTCACCAGCTACTGTCACAGGCACAACTGACTCAACTTGAGTAAAGCTTAATTTATTTTAATCAAATCAGAAAATGATAATGAGAAATACAAACTAAATCTTAAAACGCCTTCCCCTTACCCCTCCCTTCTTTCTGAGCCCAGCTTCACTCCTGGTTTTCTCTCCCTCCTTCCTGCAAGCAGCAAAGAGGGACAGGGAATGGGGGCTGTGATCAGTTCATCACAGTTGTCTCTGCTGCTCCTTCCTCCTCAGGGGAAAGACTCCTCCCACTCTTCCCCTGCTCCAGCGTGAGGTTCTTCCCATGGGAGAGTCTTCCACAGAATTCTCCAACATGGGTCCTTCCCTCAGGCTGCAATTCTTCCCAAACTGCTCCAGCACGGGTCCCTTCCATGGGGTCACAGCCTCCTTTGGGCACCCCGTGCTCCAGCGTGGGGCTCCCCATGGGCTGCAGGTGGATCTCAGCTCCACCACGGAGCTCCATGGGCTGCAGGGGCACAGCTGCCCCACCATGGTCTGCACCACAGGCTGCAGGGGAATCTCTGCTCTGGTGCCTGGAGCACCTCCTCTCCCTCCTTCCCCACTGACCTTGGGGTCTGCAGGGTTGCTGCTTTCATGTTCTCACTCCTCTCTTCTCTGGCTGCAGTCGCTTCTGCACAATAAGTTTTCTCCCTTCTTAAATATGTTATTCTAGAGCCCAGTACATTGCAAGTAGCTCAAAGTGCTGCACTTCGGTGGCTACCCCTGAGCCCAGCATTCAGAAATTCATTAATTGGGCTGGAACAATTATTTTTGGCTTTTGCAGAGGGAAAGGCTATAAATAATCACCCTGCGAGCTTGTGCGATGACTTTGCAGCCTCTGTGTGTGTGGGGGGGGTTGTGTTGGGGTTTTTTTTTTCCTTGCTGCTGTCCGACTGGCTTTTTCTTGGCGACCGAGAGTGGGAGACTTATCTGCAGAAAATGCTATTTGAGTTGATTAAAGAAACTCCTGCCATTGGCCCCGAACTGCCAAAGTTTCTGCAGAAACAGTTGCGCTTTCTGAGAAACCCTCCCCAGGACCTGCTGGGTGCAGCAGCCTGGCCCCAGGGCTGCGGTGCTGGGGACAGGGAGGAGGGGAGGAGGACAGGAGGAAGGCTTCCCCGGGCTCAGGGAGGGGAAACAAAGCACAAGACAAAGGCTGCTGTGGAATCTTACCAAGGTGGAATCATACCAAGCAGCGCTTGCCAGGCAGAGGGGCAGTGGTGGTGGGCACACTTCTGTGCTTGCACTGCTCCACCAGCAGCAGCTTGCACTGCCCTCACACTGAGGGTTTTTGATCCTTGGGGAGCTGGGTTGCAGCCAGAGACTGATCAAGAGGTGAAAGCCTCTGCATCCCAGCACCCACTCCTCAAGCTCACCCATCCAATACCCTTGGGAGCCAAACCACAAGAGCCTTAGCAGAAGCAAACAGCATCTAGTACACCTTATTTTGTAAGCCCTCTGTCACAGCTATAATAAATTTGCATGCAAATTGACAGGATGATTTTAATATCTCCTGGCTGTAGAGCACTGAAGGCCCAGGCTTCCCTTGGAGGTGGGCATGTGGCATCATCCCCATACTTGCTGGGTGCTGGCATGGTGGCACAGATCCATTCTAGGGTGCAGGTGGCAGAGGTGACTGCTTGTGGGGAAGCAGAAACCTAGTATTTCCTTTTTTAAAAAAAAAACCAGATTTTTGAAAGTATTGAGTTACTGACAGGCTGGTGGCTGAGAATGGCCAACACAGGACAGCAAGCTGGGTTTTCCTGTAGGAGTGCTGCTCTGTGCCAGACTGCTGGATTCCCAGGGCCCACGCAATGCCCTGGGTTTGCAGGAGCACATCCCACATCTCTTTCCTTGCCTGGCAGCAATTAAAACACATTCCCATCATTGGTACAGGTTACGAAAAACAATAGCCATGAGTCACTGATGTCTTGGAGAGTGTCACTTTGGCCAGAGCACCCCTTGGTACCTGGGTTTGGGGAGCACTGCTGGAGCTGGAGCCAGTGTGAGGATCTGTTAGGAGCATTTCGGGAAAGGCTGCCTAGAGCAGAGCATCTCCCGAGCAGTCTCACCGTGGCAGCTTTCCTTCGTCATCCATTATTTATTTGATCCTCTGCAAAACAAATTCGCTCCTCGGCACTGATTCTGATGACGGTGCTCATTTTACAAAAGAGGTAAAAGGAGCTGGTTTTGTTCCCAGTCTGAAAGACTTGAACAAAAAGGTGTTTCCTGCCACCTTCTCTCCTGTATCAGTGAGATAAATCTGCAGAGTTTTAGAGCGGTGATGAAAATTTTGGAATCTCAAGTAGCGAAACGTTGAGCAGTGCTTTCTGTGTTGATCCCCATCTTTCCTGGACCTCTGAGGATGTTTGCTGAGGAAGGATCGGGGGAACCAAGATGCTCAATTCACCTCGTAGCTCACAGCTGAAGGTTTCTTGAGGGCATGGCTGGTGTCCAGGGGGAAGGGGCTTCACGGGTGCATCTCCTCCCTGTGTGTGCAGAGGGCAGCTCTGCTCTGTGGGTGCACAGAACAGTATATGTTTGGGGCTTGGAGCCAGTGGGGTGGTTTCAGAGAGTGTTTGGGGATGTCCTCAGTCACACCAGTGGCCAAGCCAGCTCCACGTTGTTCTCACCAAACAAGCTGGAGTGGTGGGCTGAGCGCTGGGCCGGGAAGTTCGGAGGGAGGAGACGGCGCGTCGGAGCCGCGTTCGTCAGGATGGAAATAACTGTCAGCCCCACTCAATCTGTCGCCTTGTTCCCGGGGGACAATTGCAAAACAGGATTACTGGTACTTAAAAATTCATAGAAAACGTTTCTTATCACAACGTCATAATTGTTATGACTCAGAAGAGTAGAATTGCCATTTTCCTGTGCCTTTTTTCCCCCCTTCACTTTTGTTGCATACAGAGTCCCTTGCTGCAGCTGCGGGATCGTCAGGAAGGGGGGAAAAAAAGAGAAAAAACAAACCAGGGCGATGCTTTATTTTATGCTAACTGCTGCATTTGACTTGAAAATGATGTCCCACTGGGTCTCGTGGTCAGCGTATTACGGCGTGATGGATGGCTGTCAGAGCGGCGGTGGCTGGCAGATTGCGATGGGTGGAGGAGAACAGATGCCCGGTGACTTCAGGGGCTTTAGCAGAGCCCAGGACTGAAGAGTGGAAAACAAAAGCAGATGGGAGAGCTCTGCTTGGGCTAACTATTCTTCTCCGGCCACGTGTCGGGGAGGGAAGCTCGTTGGGCGGCCGTGTCCCTTCTGTGCTGTTCCTCTGTGGGGAGCTGGCCTGCCTGATGGAGCCCCGGGTGAACCCCACTTGACCTGAGGCCTGAGCCTGCGTGCAGACCATCACTGCAGATCTCGAAAGGGCAACCTTTTACCCCTGTGAAAGAACAGCTTGCGCTCCATTTGATGGTTTTTGTTAACCCTTGGCCCTGCTGATGGATCCGAGGCAAGGCCTGGGCAGGCTCCGGGGGTTGCCCTTTTGGGGGGTGTCTTCTGGTGTATTTTGTGCTCTGCATGGCATTTGTCTTTGGAGTTGGGCAGGACCCTGTGAGTTTGAGTGGTGCTGATGGAAGGAGGTGAAAGGAGAGTGAGCCTTTCTTGCAAGAGCCCGTTCTCAATGAAACCCTTTGCAGGTGCTGCTCTGCAACCCCTCACCTGCTCCCTGTCTCTCCTGCAAACTTTCATACACTTTCTACCCCTTCAGAGGGTTTAGAAAAGAACCTGCTTTGCCCCGTTTTGCTTCTCACATCTGTATTTCCTCATCTTTTACCCCTTCACTTTCTTCCTACCTCCGGTCCATCCAAACTTGGGCAGGTGGCTGCTGCCTTCCCAGCTGGCGTTTGCTGGGGATTGCAGGGTTAATGGTGAAATTAAATTTCACTGCTGTTTTTAAATTAATTGAATCATCAGCATGGGTAACGGGAAACAGTGGTATCATAATGTATTTGATATGGGTCTTTAAGTCAGCATTTGCTGTGAGATCTGGAGCACTAGATCTTGGTGGAAGCGATGGCTAACTGATATATTGCAGTTACGGCCACAGTACAAAGGCTCCTGCTACGTCTTAAAACGTTCAGGTCGTGAAGTTTGAGTTGGTTTATGATATGGCTGTTCCCCGTGCATGCTTCCCACGGTGCTCCTCCATCATACTGGGAAAAACCCTGCAGTTGGCAGGAGCCAGCAGTGCTCCCGGTTTGTGCCTCTGGGCAGGCACCACACATCCATGAAGATGCCCTTTTGGGTGACAGAAGAGCATTGGGGTTTCGCTCCTAGGAGTCTCAGAAGTTTTTTCTGCTGGAGGAAGCAGACACGGGGAAAAACATGTTTTTTCCTCAGAGAAAACAGTGGAAAGACTTGTACTGATTTGCAGCATCATCTGGCCATTCCTTGGTGGCCCTGGGGTGGCTTCAGGACCTGCTTTGGAGAGCAGAAGCTGTCCAGGCTGAGGGCCAGCATCCTCATGTGATGTCCCCACCATGCTGGGGACAAAACTCCTAGCATTGTATGGGCTCCTCTTTTCTTGTCTGTTACCTGGTCCAGCATGATTGGGACTGCATCACAGTGTGGTGCCTTGGTGGACAGTGGTACACCCCTTCACCAATGCTGACAGAGGGCTGCTGTTAATTAAAAAGTGGAAAAAAGTAAAGTTTTAGTGTATGTATTGCGAAGCTGCTTGCAGGTTCCACCCATGAGGGGTTCCTGCATCCTATCCCAGCAGCCCGTGACTGCTGGAACAGGCAGGATGAGAGGAAATGACCTCAAGTTGCACCAGAGCAGGTTTAGATTGGATATTAGGAAAAATTTCTTCACTGAAAAGCTTGTCAAGCCTTGGAACAGGCTGCCCAGGGCAGTGATGGAGTCACCATCCCTGGAGGGATTTAAAAGCTGTGTAGATGTGGCCCTTGGGGACGTGGTTTAGTGGTGGGTTTGACAGTGCTGGGGAACGGTTGGACTCGATGTTCTTAGAGGTCTTTTCTGACATAAATGATTCTATGATTCCCTCTCGTCAGCAACTTCCTCCGGAGATCACAATTGTATAGATGACCCCGGAGTGCACCTTCGGCCACGTCAGCAGCACTGCCTTTCACAGCCAAAATCTCAAGGCTACTTAACCAACTGAAACCTCTCAGAAGCTGCCTTGATATGAATATTGATCTCCACATTTAACTCTGCTTTGCCCAGTTGATGTTGCCCAGGCTGATGGTGTGGAGGACGAGCAGGCTACAGGATGCACAGCTGGATTTTGGAATAGGATTTGTGGGCCACACCAGAAACCTCAGTGCTGAAGAGCCTGTTCTAGTGCACTAGTTCAGATTTTGTGTGAAGACTTGCTTATTATTTCTGCTAGTTATGTCTCTAATGAGGTGAGACGTGCCATATGTTGTCCATAGGGAGGGAGCGCCGCAGGTGGGGCGGGGGCTGGCCTGGTGGGTAGTTGTTACACAGAAGAGCCTGAAACCGCCTCAAATTCAGACTTAGTGAGCCAAGATTCCAGCTGATCCTTCTGTGCCATGGGCATTGGTGCCGTGTCACGTCTCAGATCCATCTACAGACTGGCAGCACCTTCTTGCTCTTCATCCACTGTCATGTTCTCCAGTTCCCGTCAGTTTTATCTTTCCATTCCTCCTTCCCTTCTCTTACCCACAACAGGTTTTTGCTTCAAAATAAAGTGGTTTTGGGGCTGGGCCCAACCACGCAGCTCCTTTGCCTGCTCACAGGAGTAGCAGCCCTGATCTGAGAAGCCCAGGCTGCCCTCTGAGGAGAAGTTTGAAACTAAACCATAGCAGGGTAAAGAAATATTAATTGGGGAGCCCTGAACTTAATTTGAACAGGGCTCTGCTGTTTAAACAATTTTTGGAGCCATAAACCAGAAGCCCTTAATTATGGCTAATTATTTTCTGCAATGAATCTATATGGAAGCTCCTCGGCATGAGGGCTCCTCTGAAATGCACCAGTTGCATGTTCAGGCATCATCCAGCCTGAATGTCCCTAATAAAATCAGAGACAGAAGTATTGCCTCCAGCCTGGCTGCCTGACCAGGAGCCTGCTGCCAGCAGTTTCCTAAAACGCGGGGGTCGGGGCAGGGTGCAGGGGCTTGGAGGCTCCCTGGGCAGGCAGCTGGGGACCCGAGGGCAGGCAAGAGCAAGACAGGAGCTGTTTAGGACATGGACTTTAAACTCTCTGGCATTTGGGGTTTGTTTAGAAACCAGCTAGGTAAATATTTGTGAAGCGGTTGGGATCCGGCTGCGGGGTCAGGCGCTGTGCGCAGCCCTGCGGGCTGGTCTGGCCTCCTGTGGGTCCCGTCCTTCCCACGGCAGGAGGCACGTCCATCCTCAGCCCTGCCGAGGAGGTGGAGGAGGCAGTGCAGGGCACTTGGCATCATCGCTTGGGCCATGTTTCTCTAGGGTTTGGGGTAAGAATGGGTGCTTAGAGCTCTCTCTCCTGGCGTGTACCATGTGTGATGCTTCAGTGGGACATATTTAGAGCTGGTCTCCTGGCAAGCCTGCACTGTGCATCCCAGGGATGTCCCCTCTGTGCCATCCAGGCTACTCTTGGGGGTTGGTGGTGCCTTTTCCCGATGAAGCTGCAGCTCCTGCCCTGTGCACCCGTGCAGGAGGGAGGCTGCTGGGGGGGATCCTGCTGGGGACCCACAGTACGTGCTAGGGCAGGTAGGACCTGTGGCTTGCTAGGGAGGATGGCAGGGCAAGGATGGCACGTCAACGATGGCACGACAAGGATGGCAGAGCGGGAAGACGGCATGACAGGGATGGCACAGCAGGAACGGCAGAGCGGGAGGATGGCATGACAAGGATGGCAGGGCAAGGATGGCAGGGTGGGAGGATGTCACAGCAAGGATGGCAGGGCAGGAGGATGGCAGGGCACGGTGCGGCGCCGGGGGAGCAGTCCAGGCTGCCTGTACACAGCAGCTGTCAGCGCTGCTGCCTTCACCCGCCCAGCCCCAGCCTCTTCCTCATGGCACAGATGGTTTTAACACTTTCCTGGGCCTTTTTTTTCTATAATTAACTCTTGTTTGCAAGTGGGAAGACACTTCTTTCCTTTTGGCAGAGCCATCAAACTCTCCTCGGCGGTGTGCTTTTTTAAAGCCATCGCGCATCTATCCCCCAACTGCAGTCTGTTGTTTTTACCAGGCTCTTTTAAGGCGCTGGGCTGCCCCCCCTTTTCTCCCCCCCTCGCTCTTGCCCGGAGGTAAAATCCGCAGGGATTGCAGGCGGAGGAGGCCCCAGCCAGCTCCGGCAGGGGAGTTAACGAATCCGGCCAAGGCGATACAAAAGCCGGTGCCCGGGGAGGGGGGAAGATGGAGAGGCCCCTTCCCTGCACCAGGAGCCTTTGAACCCCCCTGCTCCCAGCTTTGTGCGGCTTAGCAGGGTGCTGCCTGCACAAAGGCCCCTCGTCCCTCGTGTCATTTCCATGCTGCAGCTGGGAAGAGTTTTCCCAGGGGAAGCCGTTGCACACCAAAAACCTGGTGGGTGCTGAGGGCTGCTATGGTGGGTGCCCTGTCCCAGTGGGATAAGGGGAGGGAGAAACCCCACAGAGCCCTGGAGCTTCACCAGTATTTGGGAATCTGCAGGGTACCCCAGGAGGGGTTGGCTGGGGAGGGGGATTCTCTCCAGCCATTACAAAGAACTAGAAAAACTAACTGGAATGCCATGGGCCATCCTCTGCCTTTTGGGGAGCTCGGGGTCTGCCTGTAGCTCCCTGTGGAGTTTAGCGGGAGTTTTGCTCTCAGAGAGGTGAGGGGCTGCAGCTCTCAAAGCTGGAAGGGTTTGGGATGCTCAGCTTTGGGGACTGAGGACGGTCAGCATCACAAGCTGGTGCTTGTAGGAATGTCATCGTGGAGAGGAGGGTGCTGTGGGGGCCGTGCCACCACGTGCCAGCCCGTGCCTGGGTTTGTGTCAGGGTGTTGCACGAGCAGCTCTGACTGTGGGCAGTGAAGGAGCTGTTCTTACCTATGGGTATCAAATGATGCATGTGAAAAAAACAAAAGAGAAAAAGCCTATGAGGAAGTTTCCACCAGCAATTCATGGCCATGACCACCATGCCTGTGCTCCTTCCACTCCTCATGCTGGTCCGTCCCTTGAACTCCACTCACTGGCTCTGTAGCCAGGTGTTTCCCAGCACTGCCAGTCTAAACAAGACCTTGCAGTGATGCTCAGTGCTCTCACATCGCTCCCTCCCCCTCTGTGCTGTCTGAAAGCCTGGGGCTCTTTTTTTTCCCTGCTCTCCAGACTTGAAGTTTTCCTGCCTCACGTACCAGTTTATTGCTGGGTCAGGGGGCAGGGGTTTGCACACTGGTTTTACAGGGTCCCTCCAGAACTGGCTTCAGAAAGCTCCCAGTTCATAAATGGGAGGTTTGTGTTAACCACTGTGTTTTGACAGGGAGAGATGCCCTTAGAAGAGAAATAATTAGTGTTTTGTAAGCTTTAAGGGTGATGTGGCTTGGAGTTGCATCTAACAAAACGGTTCAGTGCAGAAAACAGTAATTTTTTAAAAAACTTGTATTTTTATCAGCAATCCTCCCCTGTGCCAGTGTGCACCTTGTCAGTTGTGCAACCCCAGGGAGACTTTTCCACGGGGAAGTCCTGCAGCTCAGCTGTGCCTGGATCACCAGTGCCAGCGACACCAAAGCAATGCAGAGAGCTGGTGTTAAGGTAAACAAACCGTGGGGCCACCTCGGAGCAGTGTTTCCGATCCCCAGGTTAAGGCAGGAGAGAGGCAGCAGAGCAGGAGGGGAGGTGGTGTGGTGAATTCCCTCTTGTCCCATGGATCTGCACCTCTTCTCCTCCAGAACATGCTGAAATGGTTAAAATGCCTCTTCCTGTTCACCCTCCCCCTCCCAAGAAATCCCAGCCTGCCAGGGGAGATCTGCACCCCCTCCAAGCTAGCTTAGCCCCTGGGTTTTTTTGGCAGTGGAGAAAGACACCAGTTCTTGGGAACAACACTGAATTACACGGTGGCTTACATCAGATTTACTCCTCCTGTCCTTTGCTCTAGCTGCTCTATTAATTTTGAAATGCCTTGAGCAATTATCAAACCTGGGAAACACTATTTTTTGGGGGGCAGCACCCACAAATAATTATAATAAACCCTACTGTTGTAAAAGAGGAGGGAACACCAGACACAGGGCTGTGCTTGCCTGGATTTTGAGTGTTTTAATGTGAATTTTCATCACAAACCGTGTGTGTAGAGTGGTTGGGGGATTTCACGGGGGTCTGAAGGGGGGATCACACCCTTTCCCCACCCATACACCACTTTTGAGGTCCAAAGCATTATTCCCAGGGGCACAGAGGGTGTGAAGGGGCAGCCCGGGAGCAGGTTTGGGATGTGAGGGCTCCATATGGCTGGAAGGGATTAGCCTGGGGGATTAAATGAGTGGAGAGGAGGGGAAAGTTGCTGCAATCCCCCCTCCCCAAAAATCCTCATCTCTGACCCCTGGCAGATGCGCAAAGATGATTTCTGGGGACGATTAGCACTGCTGTGGGTTTGTCTGTGCCCCTGCAGTCACAGCTCGGTCTCGGTGCTGCCGGGGTAAAGCGATGCCCATGGCCTGGGCTGGGATCCTGTGCTGGCAGGTGGTGAGGAAAGCTGGGATTTTCCTCCTGCCGCCGCCTCACACCCACATCTTGCACCTTCCCTTGCACTCAATGTGTTTCCAACCTGAGCTGCCTGCTCAAGCTTTGAGCCTTGCCTGGAAAGAGTATCAGTGGTGCTCGATCCGTGCTGTGTGGACAGACCCTCTCCTCAGGGGTGGAACAGCACTGGGACACAGCATTTGGGAAGTCATGTGTGTTGTGACCTTTTTGGTGGCCGTCCACTGCGTGGGGAGGGTCACCACCACTGCTGTGGGATTTGGGGATGCAGGGTGTTCTGCAGCTCCAAACTGGGCGGTGAAACACTGCAGGGATCCAGGATGCACCACAGCTCCATTGCTCCACAGCAAAACACTGCAGGGATGCCAGGATGCAAGATGTTATGTGGCTCCTTTCCTAAGACAGGATGTCAGTGAAAAGGTCTGCATGGAGGGCAGAATATTTTCACCATTTTTCAAACATCACCCTGGAAATCATGGGATTCATGCCAAGGCATGATGGCTTTTCTCCATCATCACTCAAGTCGCAAAACCCATCTTGCTCAGGATTGGGGTTTGCCAGGAGCTTTCCTCGTGATGCTCCAGTGTTGCTGTCCCAGCCATGGCTCATTGAGAACTGGGTTGGCTCTTGGAGTACAACTGCGGCCTCATGAAGGATTTCTTAAGCCCTTACTGGCGTCTTGGGATGAATCAAGGGTGCAGAAACATGGAGGCTTAGTCATGGCAATGCTCCCAGGAGGGTGGGTCCTGTAGGATGGGTGTTACTTGGGTGGTGGCAGGGACAAAAGCCCACAGGCATCATTGTTACTGAATACAGCGGTCTTCAAATCTGCTCTGAGTCCATCCATCCCAGTAATTTAGGGCTCTGAAGGCCTGCCCCAGGTCTGGCCACAGTGGTGCCAGCTGCTCCTGTGCAAAGTCCACTACCTTCCTGCCCATCTGCCTCGCCAGGGTTTATAGGATGTGCTGGACTTTGTCCCTGTGCAGCCAGTCACAGCCCTTAGTTAAGTTCAGCTGCCACCTCCGCCTCAATTTAAGGCATTTCCACTCCTTCAACAGCATTTTTCGTGGAAGATGCTGTGCAGAGAACGTGCTACAAAGCACCATCAACATTAACAGAGCCACCTTTTCCAAAAAAGCTGATTTCTTTTTTGTTAGCCCGCTGCTTTGTTAGAGAAGGGGATTTTTTCTTTCTTTTTTATTTTTTTTTAAATTATTTCCTTTTTTTAAGGGCTCGCTGTGGTAAAACTTCACAGATCAGCAGGCAAATCCATCAGGGGCCGCTGCGAGCGGGGCTGGATGCTTGGCCGCCTCCGTAGGTACACAAAACCCGCCCGAGCGCCCGCGAAAGGTTACGGCACTGCTCAAAAAGCGCCGCCGTAACCTTTCACAGGCCTTCAAACAGGCTTTGTGTTATTACACGAAGATGGTGGCCACGAGCATCTTGTCAGGGACGGGCAGATGGTGTTCACCTGCTCCGGACCAACTTCTTTTGCCCTTTGCCTTTGGTGCCGGGGAATAATACCGGGGCAGCTGCTCGCAGTAAAATAGGCTTAAGCAAATGGGATATTTTGGCATTCAAGTGCACGACAAGAATGGGAGTATTTGCATTAATTCTCCCCTCTCTTTCCCCGCGGCGGGAGAGGATGGAGAAAACTGGGATGTTTTCCCGTGGGGTAGAGCCAGGGCCTGGTCTTCTCTGGCTGGATTGGGGGTGGGTAGTGCTGGATGCTGTGCTGGGGTGCCAGTGCTCCATCCCACAGCATCCAACAGCCCTGACAATGGAAAAGGATGTTTTTCCGGGGAGGTCACAGTGTTTCCCGCTGCACTGCAAAGGCAGTTGCTGGGAAAGGAGGTCTCACCCTCCTCCCTGGATTCAGATGAAGGCTAGTTACCAGGCATCACTGACTCCCCGTGCAAACTCACAGCTTGTTTCGTGTTATTTTTGATTGCAAAGAGCAAATGATAAGATCAACTGGCTGAAACACAAACCGGCAAAAATTTTAAAAAATAAATTAAAAAAATAAATTTGTAATCTGCGCCCACCTTGAATGGGGAAATCGCTGCTGGACTCCAGATGCCTTTGGGGTGTTTTGCCAGTGAGATTGGCAATATCCTTGTTAGTTGTCAGTAAGTCCTTTGCACAAGTTAAAACTATTTTTCTTCAAATGCACGTGGTGCAGTGGCGTGGCATTTTTCTGAAGTCATGGGTTATTATTATTTTTCCTTCTTGAATTGGATTACCAATTTAAATCTAGCTTTTCTTACAACCCCTTCCAAAATGCACTTGGCAGTTTCGATCTGGAAGAAGGCAGAGGAGCAGAGAACAGCAGGCACTGGGAAGCAGAAGTCCAGCTGCCAACACCAGCAGCCTCCCCTGCACCTCATCACCACATTATTACTAGTTTTTTGAGAGGATAGGCAGTATTTTCCTTAATCTGATCTTTTCAATGGCTGGTGACACCTGTGATGCTTAAGGGAAGGATGGAAGGTGAGCTGGTGGACATGGCACTGAGCATCCAGCCATGCAATCCCACATAGTTACACGCCAGAAACTGCAGCATGGAGCAAGGGATATCACTGGGATGTGGAAGTCCTGTGGAACTTGAAACCATCACAAACTTTGTAGCAAACTCCAGGAAATTACCTCTCCCAGCAGCTTTGCTTGCTGGGAACATTTCCCTTTTGGTTTAAAGAATTGTGATGTTTTTTAAAATCTGCAGTTAATCTGTGAGCTTTCCGTAAAGTCTTCTGTGGGTACATCAGGAGCATGTTTAGGTGGAACCTCTGAGTGTCCAGTGCAGAAGGGAGTGCAGGTTGTTGGTGCAAGGAGCTGCTGGGTGGCCCTAACAGAGCTGAGCATCCCACACTGATAGATGAGCAGTAGATTAATAGTCCTAAGCAATTGCATTATCTAATGAAAATTTTATATAATTATTTTATATAACTTTTTTGGCAGGTAGACCCTGAAATGGATGGTATTGATTGCTGGAAAAGAGCCTGGCCTGTCTGTTGCTGGAATTATTAGAGGAGAATTGATAGTAATTAATACCTGTGTATTTACAGCATTTTCCAGGGTGCTAATTGCATGGGATCCATTTAAGCTGTTTGGCAGTAGGGAGGGTTCATACACTGGTTCTCACACACTGGTTTTAAGGTGTAGCTGGACATGGATCATGTGCCAGGGAAGGTGCTGGCAGTGAGAAAGCCAGGACCATCAGCTTCACCTTCACTCCAAGCCAGGGATAGGGGTCACTCCTTGGGGCTGCCCATGGCAAAGCATCCCTAAATACTACCAGGGCTGGGGTGAATCTGTACACCCGACCACATGGTGTGAAGCCCTGGAGTGCTCTCCTCTGCAAAGCCCTTCCCAAGTCAGGAGAAGCACTTCCAGCAAAGCCGGCTTCACTTCCCACAAGTTCCCCTTCGTAAACCTCCCTGTACACACGCGTGTGCAAAACGGAGCCTAATTGCACGGAGTCTGTTTTACACCTCCCGTGCTTATCCCCTCACCCTGCTCACCACCCCCCTTTAATTCGGTCGCTGTGAAATTTTTGCAGCCCTGCCAAGTTATTTCCTTGGGATATATTTAGAGAAAGCCAGCTCAGCAGAGCGCGCTGGGTGTTTGTGGAAGGATGTTTGTAAATGTTAGCAGGAACGCTGGCGGGCTGGCGAAGCAGATGTCCGCGAGATGCTACCAAGAGCCTTATTTACAAACTTGTAAATGACTGAAGGGGTTTCCTTCCCGGGGATAAGGGGGACGCCGACTTAAGAGATTAAAATCCTATTGTTTCGTGGCCGGAGCTGCTGTCTCAGATTATCCTTTACAAGGGAGGGGGGGGGGGGAAAAGCAACAAAAAGCCCCGTATTAGCTTGAAACACCATTCAACTGTTGTGCCTTTTTTAATGGTTTGGGTTTTTTTAAGTCTCAAGGAAAATACGGGGCTGGGGGTTGTTTCTTTCTCCGTAAAGGAGAAGGAAAAAGTTGACGAGCGTGGCTGTTCCTGACCAGGGTGTGTGCTGGAGCTTTGTGTGCCGGGCAGCTTGCAGGTGATGGATTTAAAATAAGCACAAAAAGCTTGTGCTGTTGTAGAAGTATAATTAAGCTGAACTTGTATGCACAGCGTGGTGTCCTATGGGAGCACAGCGATGGCTTTTGGGTGGTTTGGTGCTACTGCTGTGAGCCCATTTATTCTGTTTCGGGTTTTTTTTTAATATCTTGGGAATACACAAAGCTTCAACCCAATATTCTTTTACCCTAAAATAAACCAAAACTGGTTTGTTTTGTCTCCTGGAGCATCTAGCCAAGTGGCTTGCACTGGAGGAGGCAGGATGGGCTCTGGCATACCCTGGCTGGAGAGCACGGCGTGCCCCAAGAAAATGCTGAGCCCACCTGAGAGGCTCTGCCGGTGCCGTGGATTTGAAGTGGGTGCCACAGTGGGTGCCCGGGGCTGGCACGTGGGCTGGCAGTCACACTCTCAGAACCTGCAGCAGGCTGGTGTTCTGTTTATTTTGGTGCACGTTGATACAACACAGGCGCTGGCACCGACCCGTGGAGGGGACTGCGGTGGGAGCGGATCTGAGGGCTCGGTCCAGAGGAAGCGGCCGGCGTGTCGTCCTCCCTGGCGTTAATCGGGTTACTGTGAGGTGTGGGAGGGTTCTATTATTAAATTTAAAACCTGGCTATATAAGATGAAGGCAGCTTTAACGAGATGAAAAGGCTTAACTGGAGTCCAATTAAATTCCGTATTACCTGTTTACGCAGCCTGCTTAAGTCCTGACCCGCACGCTGGTTTCTTCTTTAGGCTCCAAAGCCTGTGCTCTAGGCAAAAAAATAAAATCAAAGGAGGCAGATAGATACCAGATCACCAGCATGTCCTGAGCACCCGTGTGCCCCTACCAGAGGCAGCTGCCCTCAAGTTTTGTGCTGCTCCCACAGTGGCTGCAAGGTGTGAGATGCAGCCAAAATCCTCTGGTCCACTCTTCTGGAGAGGAGAGAGGACAAAAACAGCTGGAGCTCAAGAAGGAAATACCCAGCCATCCTTATTTTGGTTTTAGGTCTGTGCCATGAAAATACTTCTGCTCTCCTCATCTCACTGCTGGGTTGATGGAGACTGTGCCGAGCCAAGCAGCCAGTGCTGGTGGTGCTTCCCACAAATGGAGCATCCTCTCTGCTGCCTACCAGTGCCTTGCACCACTCTTGGCATGTTATTTTCATTAAAAATAAGTGTTTGGTGAAAGCCAGTGTGAGATGCTGGGGCAAGCTGCTCACCTGGAGTATGCAGTGGGGACACCAGCTTGCATTCGATGGCAGAGTTACTACCACCAGTTGGAACCTGTTTTTCATAGATGGTTAACAGGAACAACTGCTTGTGTTGGTGAAGCATGGCAGGTTTGGGTGGGTGCTGAGCTGGGGCTTGGCTGGTGCCCTGCCACCGTTGTCTCACCGTGACACTGAGAGCCTTGCAGGATGGGGTGCAGTGCCTTAGCCCACCTTCAGGCTGCTCTTCAAGGTCCACAAATGGGGATGAGGAGGAAGAATCCCTTGGAGCAGCCCCATGTGCGGACAACACATCCAGAAAGCTCCTTGGCTTCCCAAGCCCTCTCTTGTAGGGTGCTGCCTTTTATTAGGCAGCTACCTGGGAGCTGCAACGTTCTGGCAGTGACGGGTGATTTCAACCCACCTGCTCTGGTTTCTAAATTCAGCCCCCAAAGCCCTGGCGGGGCCTCGGCGGTGCCTCACGGCTGCTCTGGGGCCGAGCGTGCGGCAGGGCGGGGGGCAGGAAACGGCTCGCCGCACCCTGCTCGCAGCAAACCCTCACGCCCAGCAAAGACCTCAGCCCTGCAGTAAAGAAAGTAAATAAATACAAGCACCGGACCGCAGCTCCTCCCAGGGCTGTGGGACGGCGGAGGTGAGTTGTGTTCCCAGCTCAGCCAGCCTGGGAGAGCAAATTTGGGTGACACCAGAGTGCTGGTGGGGATGTGCCGGGGAGCTCTGTGGGACAGGCACGTCAGTGCTTCTTCCCTGCTGCTCTTCAGCACGGTTAATACAGCAGAATAACCTGGTTTCTCCTGGAGGATTAGGTTAAGAAAACAAGATGGTTTTAATAGCCCTTCTACATCCTGCATAGATTTTAGCTGAAGACCCTAACCAGCTTTGTAGCACAGCCAGGCAGCACATCTTTTCCTTTTTTCCCTTTTTCCCTCCATAACCTGATGCCAGCGATCCTGTGCAAGCGGGCTCCTATTGATAATTCAAGTGCCCAGCTCCTGGCTGTGCTGTTTTGTCCGATTTCCATTGCCTCCTGACCTCCATCCTTCTTTATTTGCAAAGCTATACTAGCAGGCAGAGGTAATAAATCAATTAATGACTCTGATGAATCGTTTAATGGCTGACAAAATAACACTACAGTCAACAGCTTGGATCTCTACAGCAGTACCAGAAGATGCTGGTTGACTCAGGGTAGGGAGACGAAACAGAGACTGTTAGCTCAATTAGTGCAATTAGTGTGCGATTTAAAGGCTTAGACGGCATCTGCTGGCGTACCAGACCGGTGTGTTAACTGAGAGCTTTGGTTTGGAAGCGAAACACGGTGATCCAGATTGTCATTCCACTGGCTTCCACCAGAAAAAGAGGAAAAATACCAACGTATATGGCAGGGAATTAAAAATACATATGTGTGTTTGTGTATATAGCTATACATGTGCGCCCCAGGAACACAGATATATTGATTTCCAACGTGGGGAAAATTTGCCATCTTATAAAAGGCAAATGAGCTGGCATGCCAGCATTGCCAGAGCCGTCCAGGCTCATTTCTGGCACTGGTGTCCATGTGTTTTGGTGGAAGGAAATTCAGGGTGTCACATGCCAATGGGGACCTTCATGTGGCTGATGTGCTTTGGGTTCAGCTCCAGCTTGGATGTGGTGGCACAGCATGCCCAGTTTCTGCCAGCTTCCATGGCAACTACACATTGTCTGTGCCTTTACTAGGGAGAGTCGATGGGTTTTAGATATTCACCTAAGGAAAGAGCTTTGGAAAGCGAACTGCAACCAAGAGTCCCAAAAAAGAGTTTCTGGGACAAAATGTTGAAAACAAACCATGTGGGAGGAACTGTGTGGCCAAAAAGTCCTGGAGATTGATGCTGGAAAGCCCTTGGCTTTGAGTGCTGACCCTTAGGGTTTGGGTGCTCACCCTTAAAGTTTGGAAAAGTTGTTCCTGCTGTCTGTTTTTGCCTTTTTTTCTTTCATTTCTGGCACGCCTAAGTGTTTTACAGAGCTGCTCCAGCCACGGCTGCGCTCCCATCGCTTCGCCGGGGCTAAAGGTGCCTTGATGTTTACCTTAGCAGCGGTGATGGGGAGGGGAATAAAAAAAGAAATAAAATGTCACTTCGCAGCCTCGTAAATCATTCATCAAGGGCTGACCAATTTGGCTCCCATCCTACAATATGCTCAGGGCACTTGCGGGTTTTTAATTACCAAGTTCTGCCAAACGCCACATGTGCGAGGAACTTTAAATCCCCGTTTACGCTGCGAAGGCATAGGTGAGGTTTGAGGGTGTTTAACACGGAAAAATACTCCGTGGTTTTGTGGAAAAATGGGCATTTGCTTCAAGATTTTCTTTGGCTCCTCTGCCCTTCTCCCTCTGCTCCCTGTTGCAGAGGGGAGGAGCAGAGCAGCATCCTTTCCCCCCAGATCCCCAAATCCATGTTCCTCCTCACTCCCCACCACTTCGGGATCCATTTCGCTTTGGGATATTCCCCAAGCAAAGGATTATAGTGTGCTGGAAATCTCTTGAAACCATAAAATATCACCTTGGCAGCTTTATTGCAGCGCTTGCCGCCTTGGGAGAGAAGCGTTTTGCGTGATAGAGGGTTTAATAAAGGAAATTCCAAATGGGCTCGCTGCAGTTTGGGGCTCAGTCTTATATATTTTTGCATTAAGAACCGTCATCTGCTTTGCAGAGGAACTGCAATATGTTCATGGCCTTGGATTAAGATTTGGTTTTTCTTTTATAGCTGACCCACTTGGGGGGATGGAGGGAGGGGGAGAAGTGGGTTCACTCCCTCTCCCATCTATTTTTGCTGCCGTCTGATGTATAAAAAGAGCCTGGAATGGGCAGGCTTATTTTTCCTGCCAGGACTTTTTTTTTATTAACTGTAAAAACACTCAGATCTGGCCTTTGCTGCTTATGGGGGGAAGGCTGTTTGGGATGCCTTGTTCAGGGGCACAGTGGGGAGGAGCGTGGTGTGGGCTGTGCCTGGGAGTGCGGGACCCTGTAGCCTCAGGGGGAATTGGTTATTTCATGATGGGAGGCTCTTACTGGAGAATCAGCCTCCACTGTTGACTGCGACACTTGAATCTCTGAGATCCTGGGGTGGGAAAACCAACCACTCATCTGGCATGGTCCTGGCCTTCATCCCACATCCTGCACGCCAGCTCCTGCTGGAGAGCCTGATGAGGGGCACAAGGGATGCCCTGGGAAGGCACAAGGCAATGATTACTCTGGTGCTCCCCTGCCTCTGCAAGGCTTTCTGGTCAGGAATAGCAAGGTTGCCGACCAAATACGGGGATGCTGTCTTGGCAATCCTGAGTCCTTAGTAATAATCCTTAATTTTCCAGGCTGCCCTGACAGCCTGGCATCCCTCTCTACTCACATCTTGTGGTTGTTGCTGCATCAGATGCGGTTGGGAGCTGGGGCTGGCTCAGCTGCTGTCGGGACATGGGGTTTGTTGGGTAAAACCAAGCCTGAGCAGGCTCACATGTACCCCATCTGTTCCTGGGATTTCCTCAGTGGAAAATTTTTCCACTATGGTTTAGGTGGGTACGTCCATCGTAAAAATTGGTGGAGGGAGTAGTTCAGCGATCCAAATCCAATTAACTCCACTGAGGTGCCTTTAGAACTGCCCTGTAGCTGGAATGGGGGTCACTTGGTGGTGGGCAGACTGAGGTGCACTGGGATAGCAAAGGTACTGCTCCTAATCTCACAGGGATGTGTCACCAGCACATCTTTCTTTAGAGAAAGATCTTTTTCTTATATTTTCCTCCAGAGTGGGAGCTTCCCATCGCGCTGGTGCTTTCTCAGAGTAAGTGAATAAATACAAATAGGGATGCTGAGCAGAGCGAGTGGGGTGACCAGGTACCCCATGTCTGTTCCCATCCCTCCTTTTTGGGGCCTGAGCTGTGCTGGTGCCGCGTTCTGGGGAGGCACGAGGGGGAATGTGTCTCCACAGGTTGAATGCAGTGAATTGGGAAATGAATAATAAAGCCTTAGCGTGCTGGTGAGGTCAGGGAAGCATAATTTTCAAAGGACTAGGCTAAACCAGCGAGCATGGTGGGGAGACAGGAGAGAAGCATTTTAAATGCTTTCAAACAGCTTCTGCCTAAAATTACGTGTTGGCTGAGGCTCCTTGGTGGATTAACAAGACTCAGTGCCTGGGTAAATGAATAAACAAACCCCAGAATCATCTCCACGTTCTGTGTGGCCATCTTCTCCATGGGTGAGTCACAGAGGCCGGTGCCCCTCCAGCTTCGAGCATCCTCCGCCGGTTCCTCCACGGGGGAAGATGCTCAGGGCTCCGGAGATACAAGGCAGATTGACTCAGTGTGATGTGGCAGGAGAGGTGGCATTTTTCACGTCCTTTTGTCATAACTCTGACCACGTTTGCCCTGGTTTTGTTCCCCGCAGAGCGCAGCTGCCGCCCCGAGTCCCGTGCTTGGAAACATTCCCCCGAATGACGGGATGCCCGGGGGCCCCATCCCGCCCGGATTCTTCCAGGTAGGCTGCCGCTCGTCCCGCTGCTCCCTCCACACCGCGCACGTGTTTGCTTTCGCTCTGGGTGTCAGCGCTGTCGTGCCTGTGTTTTGTTGTGGTTTTTTTTTTTCCCCAAGAGGATGCTAGGGAAGCAGCATGCCTGCACAGCTGACCTGTCTAGGAATAACTTGTGTTCTGCTGTCCTTCCACGTTTGCTTTCTATTTTTTGTGGCCTTAAAGCAAATTCCTTGCTCGAAGAGGTTACTGTGTATTTACAACCAATGTTTTTTTTCCGAAGCTGCTTGGTTTGTGTTTGGGTTGGGATTGTATTTGTTCTCCAGTCCTAACAGACGTGTGTAATTGAAAACATTCTGGATTTTGATTCCTGAAACTTTTTCCCCCTCCTCTGGTTAACCACTTGATTTTTTCCAAATGCAATCACTGAATGCATTAACAAACCCTGGCTGCGGCTGCAGGCAGGAGTGGGCTCCAGCCAAATNTGGATTTTGATTCCTGAAACTTTTTCCCCCTCCTCTGGTTAACCACTTGATTTTTTCCAAATGCAATCACTGAATGCATTAACAAACCCTGGCTGCGGCTGCAGGCAGGAGTGGGCTCCAGCCAAATCCCTGAATGCCGTGGAGGCACCTTGTAAGCAAATACCCAGCAAAGTCCCCAAAGTCCCCTCGCTCCTTCCTTATCCCACAACAAGCTCTGGCAGAGGAGGCGGTGACATGTTTGGAGTGATGCTGACAGAGAGGATATCAGCAAGCACAAAGAAAAGGAGTTTTCAAACCCTGTGCCTTGGGGGTTTTCTCAGGAATCTCTCTGCCTGGAATGAGCTGCGCTGGTTTGCAGCAACATAAGCTTTCGGTGCTTCAGAATCCTCCTGCTTGAGGATGAAACACTTGTCCACGTAAAAAATGGGATAAGATTTGAAAGGAATATTTGTTTTGGCAAGCTGGGCTTTTTTTAATCTGGGCTTGTGATTTGTATATGGGAGAACTTCTCGGGCAGTAGACAGGTGAGCTCGATAAGGAGCTTGTGATTTATTGTGGCGATATCTGAGCCCGATATCAGCGATTGCGTTTGTGTGGGAAGGGGGAAGGAGGGTCCTGTCTCTTTTTTTGAGAGAGAAAGAGAGATCCCATTTCCTGAACATGCTTCTGACAGAGTAAGAATATCCGATATTGATCGGGAACCCTAAAACAGGCGAATCTTGTAGCAGCGCTCGGCGGCAGGGGGTGAAGCCAACGGCGGAGATGCAATCTCGCAGGTCATAGCTGCTGCCAGCAATCCGAGTGCCAAGCTGCTGCTTCCAACAAATGTGTCTCCAAAACGTCCTGATCTCGCCCCGTGGTGAAGCTGACTGTCCTTTGGGGCTTCTGCTTCACGCCGAGCTGCGAGGGCTGCAAAACTGGCATGAATTTAGGGCAAGGCATCGAGAGTATGGGTTGGCTTTCCCAGAGTGGGAAAGGTGAGGAAGAGGAGTCACATCTCTCCAGACTTACTGTTCATGCTGCTGTCTCGACTCTTCCTGTTGACAGCCTCCAAGCTGTCCCCCTTCTTTCCTTTCTACCCTTCTGTAGCACTTTTGCACTGAGGGTCTGATTCAGGAGCAGACAACCCATCCTAGCTCCCTGCCTCCCATGCAGCTGGCCCAGGAGCTGCTGGGGTACGGGGTGGCTCAGAAGCAGGAGTGGATCCTGAAACCCCAGACAATGTAATAACACCAGTACAGGTTATGCTGCCCGTCCCCAGCACTGCCAGAGGGAAGAGAGGATGGGTGCTGGTGCATATGGCTCACATGTGACATCTCAAGAGCCTGCCTTTCCTGAAAGCCCTCCAACATCTGGTTTCTCCTCCCAGCCCTTGGGATGGAAACCAGAAGAAAAATCCCACCTTTTAACACAGTCTGAACATCGCCTCCATGAAAGCCTGTCTGATTTATTGCGGGTGCTGGAGCTCATTCCAGCCTCAGGAGATGCTGGAGAGCAGCTCTTGCAGAGGTGGGCTGGAGGCTCTGTGTCGAGCCAGTCATAGCTCAGGGGTAATTCCCTATCTGTAGGAGATGAAAGTGCCTAAATTCAGAGGGCAAAAATAAAAAGGTCACAGAAGATAGAAAGGACTTCTGCCCAAGCCTTAGTATGCCAGCTCTGTGAGTGAGTGAGGTGGTACCACCTCAGCCAGTTCCATCCTGATGGCAGGGGAGCACTGGAGAGGACTCAGGGGTTTTCAGCATCTCGCTCTTCTGCACCAGGGACACTGAAGGGCTATCCCCAAGGGTAGCAGGCATGGGCAAATAGTTTTTGAGAGGACTTAGAGAGCCTGATCATGGCTGGGCATGGTGGGGAGTCGCACAGGGAGCTGAGGAATGAGTCACCAGCAAAGCTCAGGTAGCAGAAATTCTGCACTGCCGTCCTGGGGGTGCATGGACCCCCCAGCCCTGCGTGTGAGGATGTCCACCACAGGTTGGCAAAGGGAAGGAATTATATGGACCATTCCTGGGACTTCGTAGCCCAAACACATGTGAGTGAGCTTGGAGGAGAGGGAATGCTCCAGGAATGGGAGAAGCAAGGAGGACTCCAGGCTGTAGTGCCCATCCACAGCCACTGCCTTGCAGTGAGATTCCCTTCCCAGTGCCAGGGCTCAGCAGTGACCTTCAGGCAAGGGGCCAAGGGAAGTGCAGTCTGCAGAATCTCCCAAAATGATGGGAAAGGAGGGGCCCATGGCACTCTTGGGTTGCTGGAGCATTTCATGGTGCCAGCCAGCGGCACAGCATAGGCTGCGCTGTGGACAAGAGGTTGGCTGGGTTGACGGCCAGCATGAGTAGATGCTTTTATTTAAATCTCTCTCTTTGTCCCGTTGAGATGAGCAAACAAACCTTCTGCTCATCCTCCTAAAGGTCATCAGAGGCGTTCCTGCTTTTGTTTTGAAAGCTGGATTGATGCCGGGGTGCAGATCCCTCGCAAGAGGGACGGGGAGGAGGGTGCCAGGGAAATACAGGAAGGAAAACAAAAAATTGAAAGCAATTAATACCACACCTTTACACCACTAAATAAACGGGAGGGCCGAGTCAGCAGCCCCCCCCAGGCCTGCCTGCTGTCCCCAGCGCAGAGTCCCCGCGCTGCCCCGTACCCCGCGCTGATGAAATGGAAAGTTGACCATAAATCAATGTCGGCGCTGCGTTAGCTATGCATCAGCGGCTCGGCGCCGAGATGCACCAAAACAAAGCGCCGGCTGCTCCGTGTTCCCACACTGCCCCCTAATGCAGACAGACCTCGAGAGCTGGGGAGGACTGGGGGCTCCAGAGCCCAGGGGGCTCCCCCCCAACACATCCCCTGCCCTCTGAACCTCCCCTCCCCGCATCCTGGAGACCTCCCTCTTTGGGTGAGGTCACCCGTGGGGCGAGGATGGTGAAGCCAGGGACAATAGGAAAGGGTCCATGTAGTCCTTGGATGCCACCATTTTCCCCCTGCTGTCCTGATGTCTCAGTGGGATTTCTCACTGCTCGGCAGGTGCCACCAGCTCTGGTCAGCCAGTTCTGGTGAGGCAGCGCAAGAGCCATAAAACCAGGCTACTCTTCCCAAAATCCTTGGGTAGAGCTTGGTACCAGCCTGCAGCAGGCAGGGTTTGAAGGAAGGTAGCCTACAAGCTGGAAGAAAGAAAAAGCAGGCATCAGAGAAAGTTTTTTCTGGAAGTTTAGTAGGATGCCCGAGGCTTTTGTACCGAGCGTCTGGAGCATATGGTGGGATTTGCAGTCAACTTTCTCTCGGGTGCTCCAGCCAGATGGAGGTGACTGTTCTTGGCTCCGGCTGACACGGGTTTGTTTCCTGAAGAGCTTGTGTTAAACATATTCCTTAAAACCAGGCTTCTGCAGTTGGGAGCCCCAGCTGCAGGCGAGGCAGAGCTCCTGCCCACGACTGCCTTTCGCTGTCTGCAGGGGAACTTGGCCCGCCTCGCCTCGCCTCGCCTTGCCTTGCTGCCTTGCCTTGCCTAACCTTGCCTTGCTTTGCCTTGCCTTGCTTTGCCTTGTCTTGCCTTGTCTAACCTCTCCTGGCCTTGCTTTGCCCTGTCTCGGGAAGTCCTCCCCCAGCACCACATGCTGGAAGTCAGCTGGGGTCTTCCTCCTTGAAGGCAACTGGAGAGTCTCTCCTAAAGGCTCCTTCAGAGATACCTCTTCTTTTTCTTGACAACTTGCAAAACATCTCTCTCCTTCAGTAGAAATAAATCTCCTCTCCAGTAAACCCAGGCATGGCTTTAATTAATATCCATCTAATTTATTTTAGTATTTTCTAACATCAAAACTGGCAGGCAGGGGCAGGTATTTTAAACACAAGATGCCTCCCTATTGCTAACTCGAAACCATCGGTGTCTCATGGCAGTGATGCTTTGCCTTCTCATACCATCCTGCCTTGTTCTGCCACCCCCAGAGGTGCTTGAAAATGTTTTTAAATAGCAAAACTCCCCCATTAGCTGAAAGTATGTAGCCTATAAAACATGATCCATTTGTGGTGAATTATGCTGGAAACATAAATTGACACACACAGAGCTATGATCGCTCATGCCATTTTCCATCTTTAATATTTTACAAGAAGTTTGAGGAGTCGAGCTCATGAAAGACAGAGTGGAAATAACCTGATCTC
Organism: Nicator chloris; assembly: GCA_013400495.1. Classification (NCBI taxonomy): domain Eukaryota; kingdom Metazoa; phylum Chordata; class Aves; order Passeriformes; family Pycnonotidae; genus Nicator; species Nicator chloris. The sequence goes on from WAAE01005998.1 coordinate 128,099, forward strand.
CTGGAAACTCCCTGTAGGAAGCAGCTGTGGCAGCAAACTTTGCCTGTCCGGCAGGCCACGTTGGGCTTTTAAAGTCCCTGGAGTGTAGAGGGGAGAAAGAAATGAAGCAGAGTGGAGGTTGAGGCACCAACAGGAAGACAGCTACAGGAAGATGAAGAATAACCCCACACAAAGAGTGTCCAGTTTGGAGGGAAAGAAGAAAAACTCGAGAGATTATGGCATTTCTCTGGTTGGGGAGAGTGTGGGTCTGGAGCTCAGAGTGAAGCAACTGCAGAGCAGGTCCTGCTCACCCAGCATGGCGTGTCAGAAGGAGCTGTGCCGCAGGGATGCGACTGCAGGGCTGGATGGAGGGATGTGGAGGAAGCAGGACAGCATGTGTTCAGCCTCCTCCTTTAGCAGGAGTAGTTAATAACTGCTAAACACACTTTTTTTTTTAAGAGGAAGGGGATGTTCTGTTGGTTGGAGCCCACATGTCGTCTCTGCAAAACACTTGTCTCAAGTGCCACGATCCATCGGGATCATCTGCTGCTCCCTCTGCAGCCAGGCAATCCCGTGCGAAAAGGCAACCACTCCAGCAGGCGTTCCCGGCCCAACACGGGTCCCAGCCCTGAAACATCTGCAAATATTTATGGAGATAACACTATCCAGAGGGGCTGCATTTCTGACAGAGCAGGGCAGCCATGCTGAGGGGGCCACGGCGGTCGCAGCTTGGAGCGAACATTTCGGATGCTGCTGCACAGAAAAGGCAAGAAAAGAAGGAAAAATAAAAAAGCTGCTTTCAGCTCCTCCCTGCCTGCCAAAACGTTTGCAAAAGCTGGGCGTCACCTTATCCGGAAGTGTCCTCTGGGAACGCTACCACATGGGATAATGCAAGGGCAAGGATGCTGCGGTGCCGAGCCCGGAGCATCCCGGGAGCAACCTTGGTGTAGGGGCAGGAGCACGCTCCAGAGGATGCACTCAGCAGCACAAACAGCCGGTGCTCTCTGGGTCCAGCTGCCGCAGGGGATTTTTCTCTGGTGGAAATGCTGCCATGTCTCATAGATGCTTTTTCTCCAATAATCAAACAGTGTTTGCTCTCCAGCTCGAAATGCAGACCCCGAGCATCACCTCCAGGCTCAGCCAGGGTGCCTTCAGGTGGCTGTGTCCCCCGTGTGCTTGATAGCTGTTCACCCCCAACCCTCACCTGCTGTGGGATACAAGGGGAAGGACATCAGTACCTGGACAGCAATGACCCCCTCCTGCAGCACAGGGCAGGCATCATGGGGGACACTGGCTCTTGCATTGATGGGCCTTGACATTTGTCCTCTGCCAGCCCTGGTTTTTGCCCTCCCCTTGGTTTCATCACTCATTCACCTCTTCTGATCTTCCCTACCCCAAATCCTGCAGCTGAGATATGTAGGAAGGGCTTTGGGGGTGGCCAGACCTTACTGGGGGATGGTGGGAGGTGTCTGCTGCCCCTGCTGCACTGTGCATTCACAGACAGAGTTAGCAACTCAGAAGCAAAAATAAGTCAAATTCCATGCCTGGAGAGGACTTCTGCTAAAGGAGGTTGATGCTGCAGCAGGAGCTCAGAGGTTTGTCTTCTCTGCTGTGGTGGGACATGGATGGAGAAGGCAGTGAGGGTTGTCCTGAGGTGCTGTGACCTCGTCCAGATGAGGTTGGCCAGGAACTAAGGCCAGGGGCTGGTTCCTTTTGGCTCCTGGAGAATAAATGGTGGTGTAAGTGGTGGGATTTCAGCGGCTCGAGTAGAGGGGCTGGCAGGAGGCTGTTGGTTTAAATCTGCTTGGCTCCATCTCGCCGCCAAACCATTCAAATAAAAAAAATTTAAAAAAAAAAAGAAAAAACCCACCCTCTTACTTTATTTACATTGCACTCAAGTTTCCACTGTACAAAAGATTTGCAGGTGCAAATATGTCCTGCCTTCATTAACTTCCCCTCCCTTTTTAATTTATGTGATTTCAATTTTCCTTCCCTGTACTGTTAATTAGGGGACCCTCTAATCAGTACCATTATCACAGTGGTATTCATGTTTAGGAAAGCTGCTAAACAAATGCTTGCAAAATTGCTAAATGGCTAATTAATGTCTGTTAATTAAGAAAATTGCTCATGGTAACAAACCATGCCATTGCTGGCAGCAGCTAGAAGGCGAACACTTGTTGAAATTAGTAACGAGGCAGGTAGAGAACATCTGCTCCGGCGCCGGTCCTGGAGCCTGCCGTCGCTTCCCATCACCTACTGACAGAGCTCCTGTGCTTTCTCTACCAATTACACCTCCTTTGACTCAAAAAATACCTTTTTTTTTCCCCCCCTCCTTTTCCTCACGTTAACACGCACCGGTATATTTCTCGCACCGAGCTCGCGGTTTTTTCCAAGCAAATTTTCATTTCGTGCTTTTAAGGAAAATTTAAAAAAAAAAAAAAAATTTAAAGTGGGCGTTCAAGCCCAAAATGTCAGCGACTGCTGCATTGCAGCCTTAAACCTGCACCAACTAATCTCTCCTTTTTTCCCCTAGACATCCTTTCTTTGCTCGCAAGCCATTTTACTCGCATCCTTAGGGAATCCACCTCGAGGAAGGATGTTGCATCCCTTCAGCGTGGCAGTGCAGCCCCGGTTGTGCCGGCCAAACGCTGCCCAAGCGTGAGCTGGGACGTGCTCCTCGTCCTCCGCGCTCCCTCCAGCACCTCCAGTGAACCACGGTCAAAACATAAACTTGGAGGTGTTTCCAATCTTTGGGATGAGAGAGGAATAAAGAAATTTTTATTTTTATTTTTTTAGATTTTTTTTTTTCTTTTTTTGGTTTGGGGTGGTTTTTCTATTTCCCCCCAACCTCTCTGGTCCTCTCCTGCATATTTTTTTTTCCTCGTTGCACGCCCCTGCGAAATGTTTCCCTGTGTGTTTATCATTGCAGACTTGGTTGAACCACTGGACCGTTTACTCTCAATGTGGCCACTGTATTTTGACAAATGTTCTGATTTTGAATATATATTTTTTTGCATATATCATTGCTCATTGTTCAGCTGCAAATGAATAGAAACTCAATTTAAAAAAAAAAAAAAAGGAAAAAAAAATTGATTTAAAACCGGGAGAACTGACTCCCCGACTGAACAGGTCCACCCGTGAATCCTTTTTTTAGCTCTTTCTGCGCTTTCATGTGCTAATCTATAACCTCCTTCTACTGTCTGACCTCACAGGGACCGCCTGGGTCACAGCCCTCGCCACACGCACAGCCTCCACCCCACAATCCTAACAGCATGATGGGACCCCACAGTCAGGTAAAGACACTAGTGATGGGTAGGGCTGTGAACCGGGACGTGCGCTCAATTTACTTCTTTTTTCCCCCTCTGTAAGCATGCTGGGCAGCGGGTACCCGCTCCCCGGGGAGCATCCCCCCGGGCACCCCAGCTCCGAAGCAAAATGTTGGTTTTTTCCTTTTTTTTTTTTTTTTTTTTCCTTTCTCTCCTTTTTTTTTTTTTTTTTTTTTTGGTGTGTTTTTTGGATATGCAGTTGTCAATAGACTGAGAAGTCAGTCGTGGGTATCAGACTGTTTTACCTTCCCAAGGTAGCCTGAGAAATTTAACTTGATGTGGGTTTTTAAGCTTCTGGTAGTAGCAGCAGTTGTAAAAAGAAGTAACGTTAAGCCTTTCTTCCTTTTTTTTTTTTCAGTACTTAGCACTGGGGTTTTTTTGTGTGTGCGTGTCTGTATGTGCTTATTTGCCACTTTTTTTAATATATCTCTATATATTTAAACTTGAACATTATCTAACACTCAGAGTTTCCCATGCTCTAATTTTAACAGCCTCACCTAGTATTGCCGATGTCAAACACGCTCTCAAACAATAAACCTACAGAGAAAATGTCTAAAAAACGGACTCCAGACACCTTTCTCTTTTTATTTTTTCCCCTTTTGAAACCTAACTTTTTTAAAAAGGATGTCTCCAGAAAAAAAAAAAAAAAAAAAAAAACTACAGAAATACCAAAAGCGGTGTGTACAGGCTAACCAGCGTGCGTGGGGAGCGTGCTGCCTCCCCACGGCTCAGCCCTGACCCCTTTCTGTGTCCCCGCAGCCGTTCATGTCGCCGCGCTACGCCGGAGGTCCCCGGCCCCCCATCAGGATGGGCAACCAGGTACTGTGCTCCCTGGATTCTGGATTTCCTAGGGATAGCTGTTGTTTGGGGAAGGGGAGGAGGGTCAGATGTCCTGCAGATGCTCCTTGGGTTTGGGTGGCAGGCATCGCCTCCTTGGTCACCCTCCTTTTTTCCTAGTGCCGGAGCATCAGGTGTCACTTAACGATGATGGTTTAATTTTATTTTGAGGTTCGGGCCTATCGAGGGTGGAAACAGCAGTGGGGAATATGCTGCTTTCCAGTCGTGGTGTTGCCAGCAGGGCTGTGCCATGCTGCATGCTCGCTGCCCAGCTGGATTTTCCCTGCAATCGCAGAAAATTAAAGTGATGGAGATAATCCTGCTGCTGGGTTGACCGAGCGTTTAGATCAGCGGCGGGGTCAAGCGGGGCAGGTCACTGCTGAATTTTTTGGGTTGTGTTTATCCTCTTATCCCAGCTTATACAAGGGCAGTTTGTTTCTGGCTTCCACCCCACGCCCTGCCTGGACGCATGCGTGGCCTTTGGTTAAGGAATTCATCTCCCTGCCATGCAGATCCATAGGGTGATGACCAAGCCAGAGGTTACTTGTCACTAAAGAGAAATTAAAGGAAACCTGTAATTCCTTTGAGCAGCAAAGGTGTTCAAAAATTATCTTTGGGGAGTTTGTTTTTTGGCTATCAGCGTTGTTTTTCTGTAGGTCTAATTAGCAGAAAGAGCAGGATAGTCAGGAAGCAGGATGTACCAGCTTGCTCTGGGTGTGTGCTTGCTGGATTTGAGACTCGAGTCTTCAGAACTTGCTAACTGACGCTGAGACAGCTGAGATGTAGCTGATAAAAACCCAGAAGGGGCTAATGGAGGACCCCTGTGCCTGAATGGCTGGAAGAGCCTTCCACCCAGGGCAGTGATGGATGATCTAACAAGGTATTAATTCACTGCACCTCCTCATGGGTCAGTTTTAACAGGACTCCATCCTGCAGTGGTTCTTGGCTTTTCCCAAGCTCTGCTGGAGGTGAGCACGGTGATCTGGGCAGGCAGGGGGGACTGGTTTGAGGAGGCTGTTCCCACAGCAGGATCAAGCATCGAGGAGTGGGTAAAGTTAATTGGAAGGATTTAATTTTTTTCCCCCAAACACCACATATAAAACACATGTTTGTACTCAGGCAGAGCTCAGCGAGGTTATGGTCACATCCTGAGGGACAAGAGGAATAAATAGGCAGGCAGGGAGGTCAGGCAGCAGAAGTGTAAATATCCACCTCTGCAACCCTCCTGGTTTATCTTCTTCCTGCTGCCAGCTTCCAGCCTGCAGAAAACTTGGGATTGGGCTGATTCTGCCTTGGCACAGCCATGTGCACCCAGGGCCTGTGCTGTGCTCCAGCACTGGGATCCTCGGTGTTGGCATCCAAGTAAAAGGCAGCTCCATAGCAAAGCTGTTTACAGTTTGCTTCCCTCAGGCAGACAGTATCTGCATTTTTCTTCCCCTTTATCTGTTTGGAGTAGCCTTTGAAGCTTAAATAGCAGCATTGCCTGAGTGGAATGTGAGTTTGGGGAGGGGAAGCATCTGCCTTCCTCTCAGCCTGCGTGGGGATGGGTCCTGGCCTTGCTCTGCTGCACGTGGAGCATCTCCCCTCCACAGCCAAATTACTCACTGCCTGGTTTGGCCCTGGTGCTGTGTGTTACCAGGGTGCCATGCTGCTCTTCATCTTTCCCTGCTGGATTTGACACCACTACCCCACTCAGCCCGGGTTTTCCCCTGCTTTCCTAAAATACAACAGCATTTGGCCTCGGGGGAAGGGGAAACACCTTATTCGGGGTTTAGAAGGGATTTGCAGAAGGATGAAGGAGGCAAACACCTGGAGGCTGTAGCAGTGGGATGTGGAATGCAGCAGGATGCAGAGGGATGATTTCTTTTTCTAATCTTGCTCCCTTGCTTTCCCAGCCCCCGGGTGCTGTTCCCGGTACACAGCCATTGCTGCCCAATTCGATGGATCCCACACGACAGCAAGGTAAACCCAGCAGAGGAGGGTCAAGCACTGATGTTCCTAATTAGCTGTTAATTCGTGACCCGGAGTGGCTTCGGTGCTGTGTAACAACCCGTGCTTTCCTCCCAACAGGGCACCCTAACATGGGCGGCCCCATGCAAAGGATGAATCCTCCGCGAGGGATGGGCCCCATGGGTCCCGGTCCGCAGGTAAGCCCGGTGCCAAAGCACATCCTACAAACCATGGGAACAACCTCCTGGGGCTCAGAGGGCTGGGAGTTCCCCCCCCACACCCTGTTCCCCCATTAGTGTTAATGCATTTTACATTAGTCTTGCATCTGGAAATCCCTCCTTTTAACAGGAGTGAGGTCTTCAGAGCTCATTAAGGGTATTGCAGCCTCCCTCCTGCCCTTCTGTCAGAGGGGATGGCACTTAGCTCCGAGCTGGAGCAGCCTTTGAGTGCATTATACTGCCTGCCTGGGAAACTGTTACGACCCTAACTGCAGGAAGGGGAAAGGAGGCTTACATTTGAAATTAATAAATAAAAAGAAATGGCAAAGATCCCTTTAGCAAAGGGAGTAAGGCATTCCCCTGCGAGGTTCCCCTCCACCTGCCCCTCCTGCTGCCTGCTTGAGCTCTCTATTTCAGGAAAGGGGAGTAAACTCTTGAAATTAAGCAGATCTGGGTTAATATATGCTGTCGTTCCGTTGATTCACTTTATGGAGTGGCTTGTTGTTGACTCACTCCTGTTTGTTCCTTCTACGAGACTTCAAAACCAGATTACCATATTTTGGTTGGAGGTTTATCCTCTCTGCATCGTCGCCTACGTGGAGTTTGTAGCGCGAGGATCAGAGTCTGTCAGGAGACGAGCGAGCGCGCTGGAGTTTTGTTTTGTTTTTCCCCTGGAGACTGTTGAGATAAGTGAAGGTTGTGTAAAGAGGGAGATGTGTCATGCCTTCAGCACCTACCTGAGGATGCTGCTCAGGGGTGCTCGGCCGTGTCCACGGCCACCCGGATCCATCCTAGGGCAGGGGACAAAAAACCTGCTCAAGCACCGTTTCGCCGGCAAGCCCTCCCATAGCGCTGCTGCTGTGCTTAAAATCCTCCTTTCCGAGAGGATTACACCCAAAAAGAAAGGAAAAAAAAAACAAAGGCATTTGCAAGCGTGGCCTGCGCCAAGGCGAGCGGCGGCGGCTTGCCCGGGGGAGGCTGCTTCCCACTCCCAGAGCTCGCCGCGAAACTTGGAAGCGGCGAGCGCGCGCTGAGCGCCGCGTGGGACGGCGGCGGCTCTGGGAGCCAGCAGGAGTTGTGAAATGTTCAGAGCTTTATTTTTGACTCCGCCGTTCCCTGTGTATGTACATTAGGGAGAGGTTTTTTTAAGAGGCAGCCTTTCCCTGGAGAAGCGCTGGGCTTCCCAATCTGGCACCCGCAGGCGCTGCCTCCCTGCAGCCATCCAGGAATCGGCGCCTGCGCAGGCAGCCACCAAAAATACTGACCCAGACCCAGCAGCCCCTCACACCTCGGGTGCCCAGGGCTTGTTTTCCTTTAAGCTTTGCATTGGGACCTTCCTAAATACTTCTCAAACGATTCCAGAGGGCTGCAGAACATCCAGCCAGGACATCCCGGCGTCCTGACAGCAGCTCCTTATTACACAGCAGTGATGAATCATCCCTTGCAGCTGATTGCCGCTGCCTTTTTCCCTTTAAGAGTCCCATTTGTAGCTCTGCAGAAGCCAGGACAGGGTTTGCCAGTGCCAATATGAGGAGGGTTTGTAGCTCTCTGGGTTTTGGTGGTGCCTTGCCCAGGTCTCTCAGCACAGCTGCGTTCCCTCCTCACCCTCCCTGAGCATCTTTCAGCTGGCTTCGTTTTCCAGCCTTTCAGCTCCAATTAAAAATGCTGAGCCCTCTTTTTTTTGTTGTTGTTTTTTTTAAAAACAAGGGGCTTGATGCTGCTATTCAGTATAAATGGCTGAAATTTTGATCAATTAAGGACTTGCTGGTAATTTGTTTGGGGAAAACCCTTTTCTGCCTCCTCAAAACAAACTTTGGTGATGATGCCCTCAGCAGTGCACCATGCACTGGCGCATCCATAAATCCAGGTAAAAATTGACACCACTAAAGTATTGTACTTAAACCCCAGTTTGGAGCACTCCAAGGGGCTGTGGTGTTGAAGTGGCCTGGCTGTAGCAGTTTTTTCTTTAAATGGCAGAAACATTCCAGTCCAAAAAGATGCATTACAGAAGAGAGGGAAGTGGGAGGGGAAGAGCAGCAACTCGACCTAAATCTGGCTGCACGTCGCCTGGAGGGCACAGGGAGCGAAGCACAGACCAAATGGAACGCAGCATTCGGGGGATTCCTCTTCCTCCACTGCCTTGGGCTTGGCTTTGTACTGGAGCTGGTTTTAGGAGATGAGGGATGCAGATCTGAGGCTCCCAGTCCCAGCTGGAGGCTAAGCCAGGGAGGAATAAGGCAGGAGAGGAGGCCCAGGGGGCTGCCTGCCCTCACCCGCTCCCCGCGGCTGCAGATCTGCTCCGGGGGATGGAGCAGAGAGCTCGGCAGCAACAGAAAAACAAGCCTGGCTTGGTATTCCCTACTCCAGCAGTCATCCAGGGAGCAAGGAGTGCTCCATCTCAGGGGGAGCTCATGCAGCCTTTCCTCATCCTTACACTGCAGCAGGAACCTTCCAAGTGGTGCCTTTTCTCCTCTTCCCGCCCCTGTTTTCTCTTGCACAAAGGGAAAAATCCAAAAGGTTGTTGCTGGCGCTGGGGGCTGCGAACGGAATTGTCTTGTGGAGCTGGCAGGGGGATGTTTTCCCTCCACAGAGAGTAGGGAGGGGGAACTTTGGGGCTCCGCCTGGCTCCCATCCATATTCAGCTGCCTGGTTTTTTTTTATAAACACAATTGCCTCTTATGTTCATCGTCACTAATTTTTTTTTAAAGCTCATTTTTGTACACCGACGCGCTCGGTTTTTTGTTTGTTTATTGGGGTTTTTTTCCCCTTTCTCTTGTCTCTCTGGTGTCCCTTCCCGTTACAGTAGACTGACCCTTGGTTATCGTTGCAGAACTACGGCAGCGGCATGAGACCTCCACCCAACTCCCTAGGTCCTGGCATGCCTGGAATTAACATGTAAGGCAATCCCCACGCTGGGAGGTTTCACCACTGACTCGGGACTGTCTGCAGAAAAACACAACGTTTATTTTTTCCCGTGTTTAATTTTGTCCCCAGGGGGCCGGGTGCCGGTAGACCGTGGCCGAACCCCAGCAGTGCTAACTCAGTGAGTATCTTGGAGCAAGAGCTGGGTTGGTTGGGAAGTGTCCTGCAGATGAGATCGTTCCCCATTAGCTGAGCCCTGCTAATGAGAGGGGGTTCCCCCAGCCCGTGGCTGAACCTGTCTCTCTTGTCCCTACAGATCCCATACTCTTCTTCATCGCCTGGTACATACGTGGTGAGTCCTCCTGCCACAGCTGTCTGTCCTTTTGTCAGGAGTTCATGTGGTTTGGGGGGGGAATCAGTGCCATGGGAGGTGACTGGGTTGGGTTTGAGGGTTGAGAATTGGGGGAGGTGTTTGGAAACATGGAAAGGCGGGCAATGCTCATGTTTGCACATCTGACACCGACTTTGTTTCCGCAGGGTCCGCCTGGCGGCGGTGGCCCTCCAGGGACACCCATCATGCCCAGTCCTGCAGGTACGAGCCCCCTGAGACCCCTCTCTCTCCAGGGCCATCCCTGCCCTATTGGTAATGACCAATTTTTGTGGGTTTTGGCATTCTGGGAAGTGAGTGGCATGGGCTTCTTGACTTCTGGATTGCATTTGGGGTTGTTCCTACATCCCCCAGTGGATTTGGATGCTCTGGGGCTCAGGAAGGTGAGGAATTACCTCCCCACCCTTCCCAGCCAGGAGTTCAGTTATTTTTCACAGTTGAATTTCTGTGATTAAAAACTTTGTGGATCTTCATTAAATACAAATTAGCCAGAAAATGGTGGTAGTTAGAGGGAATTTTGGGTGATAAAATACAAAAGAATGAGTTCAAGTGGCATGAGTTTGTTTTAATTAAGAAATGAATTAATCACCCGACTTACTGGGCTTCACTGTTCCACAGATTCAACAAATTCAAGTGACAACATCTACACAATGATTAATCCAGTACCGCCCGCAGGCAGTCGATCGAATGTAAGTCTGCTTTCTAATAATTTACATATCAGATACCATAACAAATCATAATTAACTTCATCAGTTGAGAGTAAAGCAGTTTAATTGATTTCAGCCATTTGTTACAAAACAGAAATAAAACAAACCATCAAAAAGCGATTAACTCTTGGGCGACTTTGTTAATTTTTTATGCTTATTAAGAGAGCAGCAGTCCTGCTGCTCTGGCCGAGGTGCTGGGTTTGGTGGGATATGGGCAACCTTAAATCCTGTGGAGCGCTGGTTGGAATGCTGTGCTGCAGCTCTGGGTCTGCCATCCAGCCAGATTTTATAGGTGAACCCACAGGACCATAAGCCCTGCAGCCTCAGGCGGTGATACAGCCCCAGGTTGTGCCAGGGAATGTTTAGACTGGATATTCAGAAAATTTTTTTCATGGAAGGGGTTGCCAAGCATTGGAATGTGCTGCCCAGGGCGGTGCTGGAGTCACCATCCCTGGAAGTGCCCAAGAAATGTGTGGATGTGGCACTTCAGGGTATGGTTTAGTGGTGGTGCTGAGTTGACTGTTGGACTTGGTGATCTCAAAGGACTTTTGCAGCCTCAACAGTTCAATGATTCTACGATCCCTCCCTCTTTGCCCTGCTGCAGAGGGATGGCTGGGGCAGGGACAGTCCTCAGGAGCCACCTGGCAGCTGCTTGGGGTTGTTTTGTGGCTGATTTTGGTTTTGTCACCTTTTTCTCGTGCAGTTCCCAATGGGCCCCGGCTCTGACGGCCCCATGGGCGGCATGGGCGGGATGGAGCCCCATCACATGAACGGATCCTTAGGTGAGCACCGTGGTCCTTCATTCCCTGGGGACACTGGCAGAGCATCCCAGTGCCTGCTCCCATCCTGGGGTCAGCCCCCAGTTCGCACCAGTGCTCAAAGCAGAGCCTTTGGGTGGAAATCAGCGGAGCTGTGGGGGGCATGGGGCCATGGCTGCAGGCCCAGTAAGGCTCTTCTCCTTTCTCTCCCTTCTCTGCAGGGTCAGGAGACATAGATGGACTTCCAAAAGTAAGTGGGGTTGTTTGCAGGGTGGGTGTGTGGGCTCTCCCCTGTCCTCAGCACTGCAGTGCTGCTGTGACCCTGAAGGATGGGGACACAGGGAATGTCAGTGGGGTGGGCAGGGCTGTGTCCTGCCCCATGGCATTGTCCTGCCCCTGTGGAGTTTCGAGGGTGGCACCTGCTCACCACCTCCCCTCTGGTCTCCTGCAGAATTCTCCAAACAACATAAGTGGCATTAGCAATCCCCCGGGCACTCCAAGAGACGACGGGGAGCTGGGAGGCAACTTTCTCCATTCCTTCCAAAATGACAATGTGAGTGAGTGCCTGCCTGGGGGTGGGGGGACGGTCCCCACGGTGTCCCCACACTGGGATGGGTGGGCTTGGCACGGTGGGTGCCTTTTGGACTTGGGTTGTGCCGTGTGTGAGGTGCTCCAGGAGAGAAAAGTGGGCAGGAGGAAATAAGACAGTGGGTGGAAGCTTGGGGTCTGTGGTGGGATGGAGGTGCAGAGGTGGAGAGGAGCTGATGCTGAGGTGGCTGTGCTGGCTTGGCCAATTCCAGGCTCCGTGGGTGGCTGCAGACACTCCTCCTCTTCTCCCTCTACTAGCAGCATATACACGTGTGCATGTTAATTATTTGTTTTAAATTGCATCTCGCCCCATACTGTTCTGCTGATTTTCTTCCCGGAAAAGCAAGTTACAGCACAGATTAGGCCCTGATAAATTGGAGTCTCCAGCATATCCTCTCTTCCTGGTTTATTAGATCCAATTATGTTGCTGTGCAGTTGTCAGCAGCCTCCTTTTGCATCCCTCTCTTCGATGTCCGAGGGTCTGACCCGCCTGGTTTCTCACTGTAGCTCTGTCTCTCTTCCAGTATTCCCCCAGCATGACGATGAGTGTGTGATTTCCCTCCCCCTCCTCCTCTCCAGGATCAAGAGAGTCAGCTGCCGTTCGGAGGATCTCAACGAATTATGCAAGAAGAAGAAGAAGAAGAAGCTAGGTGTATGGGCAGGGACACGCGTGGCGGGGGCCAAAACCCCAGGTTTAGTTTCATGCAATAAAAAGGCTGAACTTTTTATTCCATAAAACATGAAGGACAAAACTTAAAATATTTCAAGACATGACAAGACCCTTCTTTGTGCAGAAGGGTTTATATATGTACATGACACTTCTTTTTGGAAACAAACGGAAGCCTCTAGCACCCAACTCCGATCTCTTTGCTTTGTTCTTTTAAATAAAGACAGAAACCGAACCTGTTGTATGTTTGTGCCGTGCGACACCAGGAAGCTAGTCTAGATATGAAACCATGTTGTCTCTGTTGTAGTCATTTTTTTAAATAAACTGGACAGTTTACAATGGTGGTTTTCGTTCAGAAGGCCTGTTTTTCTTTTTTTTTTTTTTTCCTTTTTTTTCTTTTATTTTTTCCTTTTTTTTTGGCTTTGGGGTTTTTTTTCCCTTGTATTTTTTGGGTTGTTGTTTTTTTTTTTGTTTGTTTGCAGCACAACGCTTCCTCCTCCAGTTAACAAGATCTGCTTTGGGGAAGAGACTCCACCACCTCGTTATAAACTTGTTAACGCAGGTGACCCCTTCCAGGATCACATCCTCGAATGAATCGTGATCTTGCTCTCTGTGACTGTGGCATGCACTGTGTTAGTCTTTCCCCCCCCTCTGAGTACAAGAAGAAATCTCTTGTCCCTCCCTTCCCCAGAGTCCTTCAGCTGGTTCACTGCAAAAGTTAATTTTTTTAGTAATTTTTTTTTAAATCCACTGGAAAAAAAAAAAAGAGGGTTAATCTGACCTAGGACTTTGAAACTGTGATCTCCAGCTAACTTTGGGAATTTCTGGGGGTTTTATTTGCTTTGGGGGTATTTTGCAGGGGGGGGGTATTTTCTTTAGAGATGTGCTCTTGTCAGGATTTCACTTATCTATGATTTGGAACTGGATGGAGATATTTTTTAAGGAATTCTTGTTGTTAAAATGTAACCTTGCTATTCTGTAGGCTCGCTCTGTAATAAGAAAATAAAAATTAATGGCAAGCATCGAAGGCCCTTCCTTCTGGTGGGAGAGGAAGGGACGAGCCAAGGCGGCGGGTTGGGATCTCTGTACATGACACTACCCTGTAGTTTGGTCTTGGTTTTTCTCCAGCTCCCATTTCTGCTCCATGTATATCATATTCTGTAAAATATTCTCTCCCTTGGATTTGACCTTTGTGCGGATTATTGAAAGCATTGTATCTTGTTTCAGTGTTTTTTCTTACCTTGTAGTCTGGTTCGAAAATTGCCGAGAGGGGAAAAAAAAAATAATTATTATACATTGTAGTTTGTGTACGATATTTGTTGATAATGTTTTATTAAAGGGATGTCTTTTTTCCGCACCCCTTCATTGAAATGTTTTTGGGGGACATTTGGCTTGTTTTTATTATTCTGACTGCCAGACATGAGATGACAAAACAACTCTTTTTTAGTGTGTAATATGAAATTTTTTTTTTAATGTTTGCCTTCTTTTTCCTAGGCATTTTCATTCTGCTTTACCTGTAGAAAGTCAGGAGGGAGGGGCGGGTGGGATGGGGGGTCTGAGGGTGTCAGTCTCATAGTTACAGTCAGGTTAATATTTTTTAAGTAATGCAGATTTGTTGCATCACATAACCAGGGGCTCCCCAAGGGGTCAAATTTGTACCATTTCCACTTTACATCTTGTTCAGGTTTGGGGGGGGGGGGGGGTTTCTTTTTTCTTTTTTTTTTTTTAATTTTTTTGTTTTGATATGAGGAAACGAAAGGACCGGTTTTAATGTATTTTAAAATGAATAGCTAAATTATTGTCTTCATTGGTATGGGATGGTTTTTCGAATGAAACGGTTCCCCCTCCTCCTCCCCCCTCCCCCTGCTGTAATAAATATCAACATAAACATTTGATTACAGTGCTCTGCAGTTTTTTCCTGGTGTTTGGTGCCAGACCCAGGGTGGGAGCTGGGTATTTTTTTCCAACCTTTATTGAGGACCAAACCCCAGATTTGGGGTGTGGGAGCAGAGGTGATGCAGAGCTGAGAAGGTGGCATTTTAGTGGGGTGGCTGAGTCTGGGAATTTAAAATCCCGAAGGGATTTGGCTGCAGTTCAGGGCCAAGGGGAGGGTTAACGATGCCTGCTTGTTTCTTGGAATTTTTTTTTTAAAAAAAAAAAACATTTTCAAAATTTAGCCTTGAAAATGGTCAGTGTTGTCTGCACCGGGCTGAGGATGTGCTGGCCAGACCCTTGCCCTCCCCACACCCGGGCCATCAGGCTGCAGGCAGAGAGGGGTGTTTTAGGGGCTAAAAGGGGAAATTTTTTTTAATTTTTTTTTTAGTGCACTGTTCCCCAGGCTTTGCTCGTTAGGGGCTGGAGGAGCTCCCCAGGCTTTGCTCGTTGGAGCCTGGAGGAGTTGGGATTCCAGGGTGATGATGGAGGCTGGTCTGCCCTGCAGCAGCTCCCTGGGCCAGGAGCTGGGTGCTGCTACTTCCCTTTGCCAGAGTCCTGCGCTGCTGGGAGGTAAGAAAGGGAGGGGAATACACAAGTGTTGTTTTCAAATACATAAATATTGAGCTTGCAGTGGGATCTGTGGGCCCCTCGGGCAAGAGCTGCAGTGCTGGGTGGGTGTGTGCACCAGTGCAGGAAAAAACAGCTCCAGGACCTACTGGAGATGGAGAAATGCAGGCAACCCAACCTGGTTCCCCAATGGGCAGCACCAGAGGCTGGGGGAAAGATTGGGAATTTTTAAGATTTTGTATGGGTGGTTGCAAGTGCCAGGTGCCTGAAATGCTCCTGGGAGCTGCTGTATGAGACTTGTTCTCTACCTCTGACTAGTTGGGGCAGGACAGGGCTGGCTGTGAGCTCTCTCCCTCCTTGTGGGAATGCTCAGGCATGGGCTGTGGGGGCTGCGGGCCATCCTGGAGCTCTGCTGCTCCTGGGGAATGCTCCCACCTGGCATTGGCATCCGCAGCCATGTCACTGCTGGAATTCCAGCAGCAAGCGCTGTGTGGTTGGGGATGCTCCTGGAGCAGAAGGGCAAGGGGGCAATGCAGTGGATGGCTGCTGGGTTTGGGAACCACCATTGCAAGGCTGCTGGGTTTGGGAACCACCATCGTGCCTGCACAGGCCACTAGCAGAGGTGCAGGGTGTGTTTGCACCCTTTGCTGCCAGGGCAGGTTTGCTTCCAGGGTAATGCCAAAGATGTCGATGTGCAGGGTCCGCAGCCATGCCTCAGTGTGGATTTTGGTCCAGGCAATCACGTCCCCCTGTGCTTTGCAGAAAGTAGAGTGTGAGCATTGTCCATCACTTGGTTTCATGACCCCTGACGGGTTGAGGCTGATGAGGAAATCCTGCCCTCCCAGACCCCTGGGGCCATCCCTGCCTACCCAGGCCTTGCTTGGCTGCCCAGAGCAGCAGACTCCTGCGCTGCTGCCTGTTACGTTTTTATTGTGGGGCATAGAAAAGTCCTTCCTGTTGGTTCTTAAGGGTTACAGGCTGGTATTATTAAATACCACCATGAAACTGCCAAGTTCCCTCCTCAAAATGTCTCCTGAGCCCAGCCTCAGGGATAATTGTCTCCCCTATTAGTTTTCATTAAATTAAATGCAGGAGGAGGATCAGAACAACCAGGGGCTCCAGGCTGAGCACGGTGTGTACTTGTTGGCATGATGTGTGCAGCCCGTGGAGCTGGATTTTGCAGTGGGAGCGGTTCAGGGGAAGGCAGTGTGGAGTGGTGGAGAGCTCTCTTGTGGGCAGCCAGGCTCCTCTGCCTCCTCATCTCAGGCTCCTGCCACCCCATTCTTGCATGTTTGCTTCCCCGGCTGCCGTTCATGAAAACTTAATGCCTGGCCCAGGTCCGTGCTGAGGTAACGCCATTCTTCTGCTGACGAGCCTTTATAACTTATTGATGCCAACCCAGATGTGCTTCTGTGACCCATTGCTGGGCTCCCCATCCCACCTCCCTCAGCTGGGCCGATCCCAGCAGGCCACGCTGGAGGAACTGGGAGAGCTGAGCCATGCACAAAGTGCTTGCAAGCGCAGCAGGACACCAGGGTCAGTGGTAGGGGCTGCCTGGTTCAAGGACCACGACGGGCATCCGTGCCAGGTGCCAAGCTGGGAACTCCACTCACCCCCACCTTGAGCTCCCCTCCAGGCCCTCAGAGGAGCATTCCCTGCACGAGGATCAAGGATCAGCTGCTCTTTCCAGTGACACTCAGGTGAGAGTGGCCGTGCCTCAGCAAAGCAGGGACATGGCCTCACACGCTTGTGTGGGATCCCCTCGCCTCCAGTGGCTTCCTGATGCTTCACACAACCCCTGAAGCCTTGTTTTCCTGCTGACCATCCCATGTCTCCCTGCTTCAGCTATTTTTCAGAACTCCCTTTGCCTCTGCCTTCGTCCATCCCTCCCTGTGCTTGTGCTTTGTCTCAGCTCAGCTTGGACACAGCAGGGTTCCAGCTTCCCTCAGTCTCTCCCCTTCAACTGCCTGCCCTGACAGAGATGTCTTTGTTGAGAGGTAAAAGCAGCTGAAGGGACTCTGCCTCTTCCAGACAGACCATCCCCACAAATTCCCACATCTACTTGAAGCACATGAAGTGTTTCACCTCTACACAACCCCTCCCCAATGCAGCTGCTCTTCCACCAGGCTTCCTCAGGGAAATTCTCTGCTCAGGAATGCTAACGGGCAGCTGGCTGCCCTACAGGGCTTCCTCCCTAGGACGGGTAATGACCCGAAGCTGGAAGAATGAGGGAATGTCAAGTAGGGTCCGTGTGACACAGCAGGGAGCCAACAGCCCGAGAAGGAAACACCCACTGCGTGTGAGGCTCCACAGAG
Organism: Nicator chloris; assembly: GCA_013400495.1. Classification (NCBI taxonomy): domain Eukaryota; kingdom Metazoa; phylum Chordata; class Aves; order Passeriformes; family Pycnonotidae; genus Nicator; species Nicator chloris. The sequence goes on from WAAE01005998.1 coordinate 145,196, forward strand.
CACAGCTCTGTTAAAATGTATTCCCAAACACCTGGGTGCAAATCACAGACCTGAGCAGATCTACTCTGATGAGCTGAATTAGGCATCCCTCGAGCAGGCAGGATTAAGATGATGCAGCACAATGCAACACTTATGAGGCTATTTCTCTTTCAAGCACTTCTCCTAACTATGGAGGGATTTGTTAATTTAGCTTGCAGCCACTGCATCCCAATTTACCGGGTGCAATTGTTGATCTCAAATGTGACTGGTGAATGTTCCTGAAACCTGCGGAGTGGAGCTGCCTGATGGACTGGGGCTGGAACACACAACTGAGGTGTTCATCCAGATGGCCAGGGATCACAAAGCACAGACCAGCCTCTGACACGAGACACTGAAGTGAGATGAATTTCTTGGAAATGTGCTCTTCCACACCTTAAAATAGCGCAGGCTGTCCTCTCCCTTCCCATGTGCTGGAGGGTACCAGAACTGCAAAACATTCTACATTTGGCTGCAGCTAATTTAGCTTTCATTTTACAAAACCCACACTAATCCCCCCATGTTAAAAAGAATACGCTTCCTGCTCAGTTAACTCTGTGTGGCAGGAAGAAATTCTTCCTTTGTATTTTTAGCAGCAAATACCAGCTACAGGCACCAAAGTTTCCAGCTACATTCTACACCACTTTCCCCAAATGCACAGGTCTCTTCATCCAGGATTGGAGGATAAAAGGACTGAGGTTCTACAGATCTAACAAAGCAATCCCTCCGATTAAGTGCTTTGGGAACTAAGCACAGGGCAGCACGACACACACCACAGCAGCCAGGAGTAAAACAAAGTCAAAGCCAGGCAGAATGAAAAAGGCTTGTGGCTCAGGCTTTCCCCTTGAAGCTTTGTAAGTCTCTTCTGCATTCAGAGGGACTCAAAGCAACCTCGGGAATAGGTTTGAGTCTGGCTCTGTGCAGAAGCACACTGAGAGCAGAGCCTGCGCAGAGGAATAATGACTGGCTTATGTTCTTCCCAGGCAATGGAGGAAGAGTGCAGGAGGATGCATCTGATGACTTCTCTAACCCAAATCCAGAGGTGAGCCCCTAAAATGAAAGAGTTTCTTCATGCACTATTTAGTTAAAAAAAATTTTACTTTCAGTAACAATATAATTTATTTTTTAAAGTAAATTAATCCACCTTTCTTTAATTATACGACGGTTCTGGCAAAGAGAAGCAGCAGGTACAGTTGGTGAAGTATTTCCATTTGAGCTGAATTTCACACAGTTCCATGCAGATACAGTGCCAGAAACTTCTTGAATGTGTCTGGCTGAAAGCCAGAAATTCCAGCGGGCTTCTGCAGAGAAAAAGACACGGATGCTCAGTTTGCAGTGAAGTGATTAATGTAGACAAACAACGGCTTTAAACACGCTTGAGTAAGACTTTCAGGCATGGCAGCTTCCAAATTGTGCTCTCCCTCCCCAGAAGGGTTTTTGTGGGGGCACTTCCACTGGTGTCAATCTTAGAGGGCAGAACCCCTTTGCCTGTGAGTGAGATGCCCTCCCAGTATAACCAGTACTGGCAGCCCTGTGCTCTATTTCATCCCCAGAGAGGCTGATGGTGGCTTGTGAGCGCTCCCTTCCTCAGAGCTGGTTTTAAACAAGCACATTATGAGATGGTGGATTACAGCTGGGGGTATCTGTATGTAGGAGTGAGTTCATGTTAAGCTTGGCATATCCCACATCAGCACTACAAATACTCAGGAACTGGTCCCCTCAGAACACCTGCTTAGGTAAAAATGAGGCCAGTGTCCACTTCAGGTCCCTCCAGCTGGTTTAAAGCCTGCTGCAGCTCTGTGCCAGCTCCCAGACCCCCAGCTGTGGTGAAAGGGCAGCACTCCATGACCATTTCCCAACTTTTCCTTACCGTAACAACTCTCTTCTTGACTTCTGGGACACACTGGGCTCTCTCATAAAGGTTCTGATCAGAGTCAATCCAGACTAGATTTTTTACACCATCATTAGAGACAAGGTCTGTTGTATTTAACTGGAACACCATGAATTGGAAGAGCTGTCCATCTGTGCCAATGCTTTGCACCACTACTGGCTGCTCCAAAACCTTGGGATCATTCTAGGAAAAGAAGGGGTATGTGGGGAAGAATGTTTCAAAAGCTAGTTACAACAGAAATTGTGTGAGTACTTGCTGATTCTGCATCTTTGGGTTGGTTTAAAGCCAAGATTGTAATAAATACATTGTTACCTTGCCCAGAAAATTACTCTAGTCAAACAAGTTTTGAATGTAGATTTTGTATTTTAATTAAAATTCCTCCTTCAGCCAGCAATGAAGTGTCAATTTACATACTGAACTGTGGGATGGGTTAGAGTTTTACAGCTGAACTTACTCCATGGTTCCTGCCCATATCATCCCGCTGCATCACAAACATGCTCATTGCTGAGCAGTGGATTTCTGAGCTGGGTTTTCACCTTTGGACGGGGAAGCTTGGATGTGAAAATTACTGTAAGGGGCTTTCAGGCCTCCCTGCACTGGCTGCAGCAGTAGAGGAAGAAGAGAGGCCCGGCAGCAGCCTCCCATACGTACCCCGTGGACTGCCTTGGCCTTGGCCAGCGCATTGCCAAAAGCAAACATCAGCATTTTAGCACGGAGCTGCTCTGGTCTGAACCTGTCAGTGCAAACGTTGGCAGACTCCAGGAAGAACAGGGTGTGAGGATGAGAGTAGGGATAACCATCTCTGAAACCTAAAGGGCACATAATCATGTCAGAAACTGCTCAGGAAGACACTAGGCAGCCAAGGTTTTCTCCCATTATCTTCAGGAATTGTTCAAGTTGTTTGCTGGAGTTTAAGTTCTTGTCCCCAGTCTGGCAACAATATACTCACCACAGGTCTAGAGCACTTGCACTGCAAACCTGTGCCCATTCCTCTGTCCCCTCGTTCCCACACACTCCCTACTCTCAGCTGCCGCCAGAAGGACAAGCACTCCCACGTTAACCCAAACACAGATAATTACCAACGACACTGACCTGTATCATTGAGCTCTTTGTACACATTCACCTCCTGAAGATCGATTGTAGGTGCAATGGGATAGAAGGTCTCCAGAACATGCTCTTTGGTGGCCAGTATCTCCTCCTTGGAGGCTACTGGTGGTATTGGGGTCATAGAGTTCATGAGTATTCCACTCAGGCCACGGACCTGAAGGAGGATGGATTCTGGCGGGGGGGGGAAATTGGGCTACAATCAAACACTGGTGAAATAACATCAAGGGAATACGTACATTTCCTGTTGCCAGTCTGTTCTGCAAGGCTCACTCTCTCCCCCTCACCTCCAAACCCATCCTAAATAGGAGCTCAGCTGTAAGTTCTTCTTCTAAAATCCCAGTGTTAATTGCTAGGGTTAAGTTCTTAACTAAACATCCTTCGAAAAACAACAGGACTGATTTAGGACACAAGAAAACAATCAGGCCTAAGACACTGGTTCCCTTCTCCCACCATCTTGTCAATATTGATTAACACCTAATAATCTCCTCAGGGACAGCATCCTGCCATTATCCAAGGCTGCTCATACCAACAGCACTATTTAAACCAGAAAGAATTACCTGTTCCAGAACTTGTTTAATTTTCTCCAAGTCCTCAGCCTTAAAGCCAGGAATTTTGCTACCCCTCTTATCTTAGAGCTAAATGCTTCCACCACAGCAGCAACTGACCTCTTTCCCATGTTGCTGCTATCCTGCAGTTTCTAGCCAACATCCTTTTACTCAGAGAAGGGTACTTCCCAGACATTAACCTGCATATATGCATCAAGTTTTCAAACAGCACTGGGCTGTAAAACAAGAAAAGAAACAGTTACATAAAAATGAGATCATACTAGCAGGCAGATGCTTCTGGGGCACAAATGCTGTAAAATTACTGTATGTAAAACATATAATGGCATAACACTTCGAAACAGTTAACAGAGATTGCAGATTGGTATCACACACACCAGGCCTGCTTCAAGTTGGCAGAGGTAATGCTTACAATTATTTTAAAAATTGATACTCTGCATCAGCTAGAAGCAGATCTTGAGTTGAAACAGAGACATTGGCCTGAAAGAAGCTTTGATCTAGTGTAGTATTTATGTCAGTGCTACTGTCAATATTCAGAACCGGGTTTTATTTGTTGCTTCGGTTGTTGGTTTTTTGTTTGACGATCTGATGCAAAGGGATTTGCACAGCAGACCCTCTTTCCACAGAAGAGCTGTATATGAATTTTCTCTGCAGCGTTTAAAACCTCCCCTACAGCTGAGGACTCACCAATATTGTTCCCTCCTGGGAGCCACCTCTGCCGTGTCCCAGAGCCGCGCATGGGACACCAGGTGTTTCGCCCTCTCCTCGAGCTCCTGGAGCCCAAGAGCCGGGTTATCCATGATGCCCTGCACGGCTGGGGGCAAACCTTCCACCAGCTTCGTCTTGGTGAGCCACTGCGCCTGCCGCACGCCTGAAACACAACCCAACGCGATCTATCACAGGCGGCAGTGGTGACCCTCAGGGCCCCCTTCCGACCCAAGCCATTCTATATGTGACCGAGGCTGCCTGGCAGCTCATGGGGCTGGGCAGGCCCTTCACAGCCCGTGTTTTATGCTCTGTGCGAGGAAAACCCTTGGCAGGCGGAGAAGGGCGAGTGCTTGGGAAGGGGACAGCGCGGGGTGTCTGGTACCTTCCAGCATGCGGACACCCTGATGGCAGATGTAGCACCCGCGCTCCTTGTACAGCGGCATCTCCTCGTAGCGCGGCCCCGGCGAGTGCCAGGGGTCGCGCCAGCCGCGGTCCCAGGGCGGGAAGCGCGGCCGGGCCAGGCCGGGCACGTAGTGCAGCCGTTCCGCGTACGTGACGGTGTCCAGCTTCACCTGCTCCCGCACCGGCCGCGGCTCCACCATCTCCGCCAGCACCTCCGGCGGCGGCCCGCGCACGGTCCAGGGCGTGCGCGGAAGCGGGGCGCGGTGGCGGGGCCGCTCCGCGCGGGTGACGATGCCGCGGGTGAGGTCCCGCGCCACCGCCGCCACCAACCCCGCCCGCCTCAGCGCCCTCGGCCCCGCCGCCATCGCCACCATCCTCCTCCCGCTGCCGCCTCAGCGCCCGCCCGACGCCATCTTGGCGAGGGCTCTTCCCCCACCGTCACCCCCAGTGACTGACGGCGGCGGCGGCCAATGGCGAGCAGGCGCGCCCCGCGGTAAGGGAGGGTCAGCAAATTGCCGGGCGGGTGAGGGCAGGCGCTGGGCTGGTGGGTGGGGAGAGGCACCTCCTCGCCTGTGGGGCGGCGGCGGGGGGGGCACTTGAGAGACCGTGCCTGGGCGGGAGGCGGTGGGGCCAGCCCTCGGGTCCCGGGGCTGGGGCCGCTCTGCCCCGGGCCGGCCTGTCCGAGCCCCC
>WAAE01005999.1:0-17564 GCA_013400495.1 Nicator chloris
ATTTTGCCAAGCAATATTATCCTTCCTCATATCATACATAAATGCACTCCTATTCACTAAAATATAATGCATGACTCTAAGCTGTAGGTATTAAATAACATATTCATTGCAGTAACCACCGTGTATATTCACAGACAGGGAAAAAAAGTCAGGAACAAGGCTAAAGAGAGAAAGGAAAAGTTAAAACCAGGAAAATCAAGAGGATCAATATGAATGAGTTAAAACCTGGTTTAAGCCATCATTGCAGAAGAGAGTGATTTTGAGACTGAATTTAAAAGGGACAGGAGAACCACGAAAAAACAACAATTAGCAAAAGATGGCATGGCATAACAGAGAAAGCATTTCCTTACTAATGTAGAGAAGACACAAGAGCACTGTGATTAAAAGTGTGAATAGAAGTAAATGAGATCAGAGAAATAATGAAAGTAATTTTTAGGACCAAAGACATTGGACAGAAACTGAATGTGTTCTGGAAGGGAATATAGTCAATTATAAATAGACTAGAGGACACTTTAAAAAGGTAATCATACTGCACAAAATGGAACTGGGGGGCTGGAGTAACATACAACACATACTGTGCTGCCAAATTGTACTTTCTGATTCATTTGGCAAACGAAATTCAAGTGGGAAAAGTTATGCAAACATGTAGTCATTTATTGTTATCATACCTCTATACCTTTCAGAATGCACAAAATGCTGTAGAACCTTTATTTTTTGATCTTACTGTTAAATTCAAAGTCAGGAAGTCCCCTCATCTCACTGATAGTCTTTAACTTGCATCTGAAGTTGCTGCTCTCTGTATGTGATGCTCCTGACACAATCAGTGTATGCATAATGTTTCTTTGTTTTTTTTTAATTTTATAAAGTAATCTTTAGAACTTTTTATCTCTCCTCCCTGCTCCCTCACCTCCTTCTCCCTTTTCTGATTTATATTTTTGTTTGTTTTTGACAGGAAATAGAATTATTTAAAAAATTATCCTGTTGGTACTCCATGAGCAATGTATTAGAATACAAAATAGAGAAAAATTAATATTAGATTTGCTTTTCTTTTGCAAAAAAAATACAGAACTGAAACCTAAAAATGTTATCCATGTAACAAAGCGCAAACCACTGCAAACTACTAGACAGAAGACCTCTCAAAAGGAAAGGTAGGAAATTGCTTCATATACTTCTAGAGTGAAGAAATATGGACCTTAATACATATGAACTTGAAATTCAGAAGCTGATACAAATACACTGAACCAACAGTTCATAAGTCAATTATCATTTTGTTCAAATGAAGACAAAAAACACTTCTGGTAGAAGCTGCAAATATTGTTATGTTAGACAGGGTGCAAATACCAAAGAGAGAAAACTGGAAAGATTACAGCAGAAATAAAGAAGGTAGGGAAAATACAAACCTTGAAGACTGCCTACATAAACATCAAACAGAAAACTTGCACATCATATTTTCACCTGACTATACTTTTTGTGGTTTCAACTTCCTCTAAACAAGCATATATTTATATATTAACAGGAGCTATGCTTAAACCAGATGTTTATTCTTTTCTCATTCATGTTTAGGAGGTAAACTTTTTTTTTTTTCCAAAATACTTTCCAAATGAGTTGTAAAAAGTTCTCAGAATTAATTCCATAAGAGATTGTTACTGTTTTCAAGTAATAACTTTGATTTTTCTGGGAAATTCAATTTTGTACTCTTTCAAAACAAAGTTTTTTCAAGTTTGATGCCTCACTATGTCATCCACAGTTTATTTAAACTGCTGCTTCTACTCTAATGACATCACTATCAAACAACTAAAATTTCCTTTTTAATTTTTAAGATTTATTACATCAAAATAAATCTATTATTTCTTTGCTACACCTTAATTAAGTTCTAACAAAACAAATACTTTCTGTCCAAACACCATGTTGTTTCATACAAGTCTTACATTTTTGAGGTTCTCATTTTTGCTATATGCTATTATTCTTTCGGGATTGGAATTTCTAAATAAATTTTGCACATCTAAAAAATTGTTACCCTCCACCCCTAATGTATTTTTCTTTTAAAAGGTATTATTTATTCCTCTTTTTCCCTTAGTTCACTGATCACCACAGGCTAACATACCTGTATTAATAATGCTGCTTAGAATACTTATAAATCTTCATGAACTATAAAGCAAAATTCTTTAATACTACTCTACATAGAGACAGATGCCTTTGCTATAGGAAATAAACATGGAAAATCAATGAATATTTTCTTTTCTGTACTTGGATTTAAAGTCTGTACATGCAGACCAAAACTAAAAAATTCACATTGCAGTATCTTGGAGGGAGAGTGTTCTACACAAGCATTACAAGACACAGCTTCTATTGCATCAAAATCATTGAGGGAAAGAAAGAAATCAGGACTTTCATGATCAGTAGAGATCAGTAATCCAGCTTTTACAAAGGTCACTGCTTCAAGTAAACATGCAGAACCTCCCTGCCATACAAATGTGAACTAACAGACAATCCACAACACTTCCTACAGACCCTGAAAATGGTATTGTAAAATACAATAGAAAAAAAAAAAGAAAAAAAAAGGTTACCCACTCTCTCACAGAGCAATGATTTGGACAAAAGGACACTGGAAGCAGAAACTCTCATTGCCTCTGCATGGGAGTGGGGAATTAATTGTTCCTTCACTTCTCAAAACCAATAGAACCATTTGTAACACACCAAAAATATTTTAGATTTTACCATTAAGAGTATTATATGCAACTATAAATACAGCTAGAACTTAAAATAGCACTGAAGCTAGTTAAAAGGACCTCAAAATAATCTGCAAGAAAAAAAATATATTGTCAAAGTAAAGTTGTGCTATTGAAAGTATGTACAGTTATCTGTTAAAAAATACATTCACCAATAATGTAATCAGGAAATGACTGGTTTCCACGTTTCTAACAGGAAAAAAAAATAGAAACCTTCCACTTTAAAAGTAATGTAAATCAAATTTATTTATTAGGATATGGTTTTGTTCTTAGATATTTCCAACCATTATAGGTGCACTCATGATTGTGACATTTTCAATTTATTCAGTTAGTGGATTCAATATGAATATACAGCAGATGTATTTTATCAAGGAATTTTAACTTTATGAAAAACATGTTACTCTTTCTTATCAGTCAATGAGGAATACACTAACAGATCACATGGGAAATTCCGTGTTACATTTCCAGTGCCTCCAGTTCAACAAGCTTTACAACTATTTTAAGGAAAAATATATAGTTAAACACTTACATAAAAAATACATGTTTCTCTCATATGTTTTTAAGGTCAATTCAAAGTGAAAGTTAAAAAGGGATGGAAAGACAGTAAGTAATTGCTTTTAATGACAAACTAAAGAATTGTCATTACTCATTAGAGGTGGAAAAAACTCCACCTTCTCAAGTAAATGTGAACTTGTACAGGAATTAGATAACTGTGCAAAGATGTTTGGAGCAGAGGCAGCTGAAAGCCTGAAGTTGCACATCTGAGCTCCTGGGCTGATTCCTACCACATGCCAGCTACAAGCAGCTGGGAGTGGTTGTAAATGTTGCTAACAAATGGTCTAGGCATTTTTCAGTGTGCTCTAAATCCTGCCATTATTGAAGAGGCAGAAGACAGAAGCACTCCTGGTGAGGCTCATCATGACTTGTGCTTCTGCCCAGAGACTGCTGAGACTGGGAAAGCTGTGGTCTCGTGGTTATGCAAAGATCACCTGCTGATGAAAAGAATCATCCTGAAAATAATTTGTGTCAGGGAAGAGAATGCGATTTGGAAATAAGGTGGAAAAGATGCTGACTAGAAGAAAGATCCTGGAAGTAGGAAAAGATCCTGTAGATCACTGAATTACAGAATATCTCAAATCAGGATGGATTGATTCCATCTCGCTGCTCCTCACAGGATTACATAAAATTATATGACTAAGTGCAACAGCCTGACTCTGCTTGAACTCTTACAGGCTTGGTGCTATGACCACTTCACTGGGGAGCCAGTTCCACTCACTGACCATCGTCTCAGTGAAGAGCCCTTTCCTCATGTCCACTCTGAACTCCCCCTGATACAGCAACAGTGTCAGGGCTGTTGCTGGTCAATAGAGAGATGTGTGGAGACAAGTAGCAGGTGATGCCTAAGACTTTTGGGCACTTATGTCCGACACCTGTGAATGCAAAGCAGTGGCAGAGCTCGACCTGATGGCTGGATCAGCAGCAACCTCTCTGCCCTGGCAGGGAAGTTGAGACCTCATGAGCTCAGCTCTGGGGGAAGCCAAATGAATGAGTGTGTGAAATAAAGTAGACTAAAAGCTCTGATATATTGGAAACTAGATCCACTACAGGTTATCACTTACCCATGAGAGTACTAACATTTTTTACAACACTAACTCTTGAAAAAGAATCTACAGTAAACATTCAAACAACAAAAAAAACCCAACACACACACACACAAAAAATGAGTTAGAACTGCTGCTGGTGTCTACACACAAAGCAGTGACAGGGAACAACTGTCATCTTGACAGACCTCCAGGCTCACACAAAAAGCCATCTATTTTCCAGACTGTTATTGAAAATATAAAAAAATACAGACACACTTGAAAGTGCTTGTGTCATCATTTTTCAAACTGTTCCTTGAACACATAGCACCCAGGAGAGCTCCCTAAGAAATCCAGAAGACTTGCCCTTAGCTTCATTTTTCCATCTGTGCATTTCCTTGTTCTGACCTCTGGTGGCAAATTTTGCTATTTTATTATGTTTAGCCTAAATCCTAGGGATTTTACTTAACTCTACAGAAAACAGTTCCTAGATTTCTGAAAGTTTCTATTTAAATGAGAATACCTAGGCTAACACCTGGGACTATCATTATACTCGTTGCCCAAATTATATCTGTCATGATCTAATGACTAAATGTGCAGATAATTCAGTATTTCTGAAGTCTCCTGAATTCTACTTTAAATTATGCCATAAATTCCCAAAATGCTGACACAATGGGATATTTTCTGTGAGAAGTATCTTACATTAGAAATATTACCAACAAGTTGGAACTAAACTTCTTTTCGGCTGTACTCGACTGTCTCCTGATGTCCCCCAAAAGAGGACTTTGCCATAAAGTAAACAGGACAGTATTTAGATCACAGCTTCTAGGTAAAAGAAAGATCTGGTTTAGTACAAAGGAGAGCAATAAAACAATCCTGTGATGCGGCACCACTAAATTCTGTGGCACAAACGAGCCCTGAAGAGCCCCAGGAAGGAGGTCTCTCAGCAGTTTTAAAAGAAGTTAAATTGTTGGCAGAAGACCAAGAGTGTGACAAATTAAGAGTCTAGAAAACCACCATTCTCAAGGGCAAGACTGCCACAAGGGTTCTGTGCTGTGGGAATAAATTCAACTTTTATAAGGAGCTTTTAGCGACTTTTCAAGTTAATTATTATAGTTATGAACTGACTGACAAGGTCCCATACAGAAACTTGGTAAAATCCACATTAAAAACCCCAGAAAACACAAGCAAACTGCATTACAGTACTTCTGTAAAACACAAATAATGACTAGATGGTTAGGAAATTCTCACAAACTAATAATGACAAGGTTGAAGCCTGAGGTGAAGCCTCTAATTCTTAGCACCCAAATCAAATCATTATGTGCCAGCGAATACTGTCCCCATTTACCACTGCTTCATCTCAAATTATTTCTATTCAAATATACTGGAGCTTGTCAGTTTAAATGTTAAAGAGTAATTCTGCACACAAACTGTATTTCATACAACGTGGAATGAAGAAAACATAACTCCTGCCAAAAGAACAAAAATCTACAATCATAGAGATCAATGGGCTTGATTTTGAACAGATAATTTAAGGCAGGCAAACTCACAGACTCACCTTTCTGACACGACCTGTCAGAAGCTTATTTAGAGAAGTACCAGTCTCAAAATACTCACAGATTTTGTTCACCCCCATTTTTTCAACGCTTCTGTTTTCAGCACTAATGTTTCAAAAGGAATAGAGGTCGCTATCACTCAGTTTGCAGTGACACCGAGTTGGGTTGGTGGATTGATCTGCTGGAGGGTGGAAGGCCCTGCAGAGGGATCTGGACAGGTTCAGTGACCAGCCAGTTGCAAGAGGTTTAACAAGGCAAAGTGCTGAGTTCTGCACCTGGGTCACAACAACCCCAGGAAAGTCTTGAGACTTGGGACAGAGTGGCTGGAAAGCTGCCCAAAGGAAAAGGAGCTGGGGGTGCTGGTCAACAGCAGCTGAACATGAGCCAGGTGTGCCCAGGGGGCCAGGAAGGCCAATGGCACCTGGCCTGGATCAGCAATAGTGTGGCAGCAGGACCANATTGTGCTGGGAGAGGTTTAGATTGGACATTAGGAAAAATTTTGTCACTGTAAGGGGTATCAAGCACCAGAACAGTCTGCCTAGGGAAGTGGTAGAGTCACCACCCCAGAAGAATTTAAAACACCTGTAGATGTGGGGCTTAGAGACATGGTTTAGTGGTGGACTTGTCAGTGTTAGAGTAAGTTGGACTCCTATTTAAGTGTCTTTTCCAAAATAAATGATTCTATGACTCCATATCATAAAAAGTTTCCTTTCCAGGTACTTCAGTGTTTCACAATTTCTTTTTTACCTTGAACCCATCCAAGGCTGTATATTTTATGTTCTGTGGAGGCAGCAAACAAAAATGAAGACAGTGAGATAGGAGTTTTGCCTGGAATCAATACTAGGAACTGCTCTGATAAACCAAAATGGAAAGTAAACACAGCATTCTTCTTGGTCAGGTGTTCAATGAGATAAATCAATAACACAAACCTCCAAGTTTTCATAAATATAAAGAGAAGACAATGAGTAGTTTTAAATGAGGATTTTGAAATGTCTCAGAAAATTAACTTGAGGATCCTTTTATTTGTATGTTAAGCTGGATATTTGTAAGTGAAGCATTATTATAGGGAACACATACAATATAAAATACAGACCTGCAAATTCAGACAAGCCTTCTGTAATTGCCAAGCGGTAACTGCCATCTAAAAACTGTCAACAAATATTTTCTGTTGGACCTTTTTTAGTGTTCATTCAAGAAATTCAAGAATCCAGCTTTGAGAAGCAGATTCCTGTCCCAAGATCTTCATGAGTATGAACACTGTCTAAGTAAACAAGGTAAGGGAGGAAAACTTTTTCTTGAATTTTAGCAGAGAAACTGCTATTCATGTTACCTCTGCCATTTGAAAATGCTTCACTGGTTCAACCAGAAGTAGTGAAGCACTGACTAACAAGAAGGCACTGAGTGAACAGGTTTGCAGAGCAATGATTATCTTTGAATTTGGGAAATGTCACAGTTAAAAAGAGAAAAACTTGTCTTGCCACAATTTGCACAACAAAAATACTAGGTCTTGAAAGTACTCCCCTGAGGGGCAGAGTAAGAATTCAGAAAGGAAGGGTGAATTTGAAGGCACACAAGTTGTGAAGCTACTAGGAAGAGTGAATATAAGAAAAGTGAAATGAAGTGACACTAAAAAATAGACAAGGGTAGAAGATAGATGAGAAAGAACTTTGACAAATAATGGTGTGAAATGAAATGTTATTCCTTTTTTCCAATATGGAGCTCAGAGAATCAGAGTTCATATCTCACAATTTCTGACAACTGACATACAAAGCAAATGTATGACATGTATCAAAAGCCATATTTGGTCAAGTTTGTAGGATCAGGATCAAAATCTTTGGAAAGAGGTCTTATTTAATTATGATTATTTTGGGGAAATTATAATATTCTAGTCCTATAAGCTGAAAGTTTGCAGAGATTGAGAAAGAAAGAATGATTCCCTTCTTCAACAGAAGACCAAAATACTTTGTGAAATTCCTTCTCCATGACAGCACTGAAAATACCATGGAAATTGGCAAGCCACAGTCAACTAAATCTAAAACTTGTCTTTGACAACTAGATGGAAATGAGAGTCAGTTTCTTAAACTTTAAAAAATCCAAGAATTTCTATTGATTTTTTAATTGCAGTCCCCTAGAGAAGTAGATTTTCCTGAAAATCTTAAAACAGTTGAATTATTTATAATGGTATCCAAAAATCATAATATAGCTGGCAGAAAACTGAAAGGCTACCAAGAAGTGAAAAGGAAATAATATTTATTGTATTTGCTTAAAATAGATGAGATTTTTAAGTTATACTAGTCTCATGTATCTGGAGAAAAAAAAAAATCAAGCACTATTTAATCAGAATTATAAACCTGCTTTAATAGGTAGAAAACAGCTCTTCTTTAAGAAATGCATAACTGAAGGCAAAAAAAAATAACCACTGACTAAGAATTCCACATATGGATTTGGGATATTAATTGTTATTACTTTTAATTCAAGTTTATCTTGATTATACTGAGAATTTGCCTGGTGGTTTTCACAAAGGATTCTTAAGTGAACGTATTCCATTTGTTAATATCTGTTGTGGCTGTAGCAAATTTGGCTCAGATTCTGGTTAGGTCTTCAGCTTCTGCCAAATTGGTAGAATTATAATATTATTGTATTAATTATTGCATAAAAGTATAGTAGATGAAGCTTCCAAATTCAGGAAGAAGAGATCTGAAAACTTGAATGCAAGATGAGGACTGAATAACCAAATTGTATCTAAGTAAATTTCAGCAACCATGCTTTGTAGAAATGACTTATTCTAAAATATCTAAGTAGAACAAATTACGGTAGTTTTAAACATCTTGTTTCCAAGGTGTGTGACTCATCACTTCTACACATTTGATGTCAGAATAATGCAGCAGGGCTCATGCTTGTGTGCACAGGGTTTCTGTCCTGGAGTATTTAAAGGAAGTCATTATTCAGTAAAATACCTGTCACTTGAACAGTAGATTTGAACACACAGTGTTGAACAGAAGTATAATTTTGCAATAGGTTTTTCTATGTTAGACAGAATTAAGTACCCAGAGGCAAACTCAAACTGTAGCACCACATACACACAGATCTTTTCTCCCTGAAGTAATGAAGGGAAAGCACATTGCAGTACAGAATATGACCTTTGGGTCTCATACTTGTCAAAAAATTCAACTTCTGAAATTCTCATTATAAGGATTATTTGAAACAAGTTTTATTAAACCACCCCAGCTATTTAAAAGTAAAAAGTCAAATCAAATAAATAAGTAAAAATCAAATATAACCCCTTAACCTCAGTACCAGCAAGATGCCACCTGTGATAAAAATGAACAATAATCTAATAATCCAGGGTTAAATTTAATGTTTGTTTCACTTTTCTTTCCAACTACAATAACCTTCTGAGAAATGCCATCATTTACTATTTTCTTTAATAGGAAGGGTCAGAAAAAGAAAGAGAAAGCCAATGGCTTTTTTTTTTCTATAACTAAATCCAAGGCTGTAACATAAGAGATGCCAAATACGGCTTATGTTACATTTGTTCTTCTAATACTTTTTTAAGGCAACGTATGTATTATTTTCAAAAATGACTGAACAAAGAAAGAAGTTTATGATTCTAAAACAGCAGTGCTTGAATGTTAATCATCCCCTACAATCAGCACAACAGCTATTGCCAGCCATGCAGAAATACACAGGAAAGAGTAACCACTCCACAGGAAAAAAGTCCTGGAAAAAGCAGGTCATTAAGATCACGTAGAAGCAAAATGCACAAGCTCTTTCACTCCAAGCACGAGCTTAACAAAACAACTGTCTCAAAAAATTACAGAATTGACAGACCTGTGGAGGAACCTGCCTCCTTTTTTGGTCAGGGGATGTGACATACACAGCTTGTGCATATGCGCAACTTTTGAACCGCGGTTTAGGAGAAGGCGAAGGTCCCTGGGGTACACTGACTGTGATCTACGAATAAATTAGAACGTACACGTGGGTAGGAGCACGGGTTGTGGAAGTAAATATTGATTTTAAGAGCAACTGAAGAAAAGGAAGGAGGAAGGTCACTTTTCAAGGACAGTGTTGGTATTCAGGAGGCAAAATGGGATGGTATTAAGGAGACCTCTCATTTAATCTGACACCCTCACCAAAAGCAACAAACTGTCAGGACTCAACACCAGCAGAATAACAATGTAAAGTGAAGCTTCTTTACAATTTACAAGCAGAGGCTCAAAAAGAAAGTGATCTTTTGTCACATCTTGAATAAACAGAGCCAATACTTATCTGCTCAGTACTCTAAAAGAGAGTGAGCTTCCCATAGCTGAGATTAAATTCAGACAAGTAAACTAGGTATAAAATGCACTAAACACTTCAGCAGAGGCTGTCTGATGCTTTCAGTAAAAAACAAAACTGACATTGCAATCATTAATTAATTCCAAATATTACATGAGTTTTTTGAGAGGACAACTGCAAATTGAGATTATTTTAAAATGTAAGTAATTGTAAATAAAATGCTAAAAAATTAAAAATGTATCATGACTATGGAAAAATGTCAACAGCTATTCTCTAAAAAGGTAAAGATGTTTCCATCTGCTTTTAAAAGTAAGCCTCCCAAAATTTGTTTTTCCTTGAGGCATCCTACCACCATCAAAATGCACAATGCTGTACAACTGAAGCACTTATTTGCTGAATACTAATTTTTAAAACAGTCTGGTGTGAGACGAAAACCAGTATGAAAGTACCTGCAGAGAAGTACATTTGACTTGCCTGGGGTGAAGGGGCTTTGTCCATTATACCCATGGGGTTTTTGCCTTCCACTGGCCATTTAACATCAAACTCATGGGGCAGGCAGGGAAACAACCATTTTAGAGCAGCAAGACGAAAGCAGAAAAGTGAAACTCACTTCTTGTGAAAAATGCTGTTCGTGAACTTCTATGTGCTCTTCTCTAGTGACCCTGGAGTGCCGTGGCAACATCTCCACCTCCCTGATGGCTTCCATGGTGACTTGCTGGGGCAGGACTTGAAAGAGCGAAGTCACATACATTAAGATGGACTTCTTATCTGGACAGGCAGTTGCAACATCTGGAAGGCAAATTAACAAGTGTCATTTCAGCTTCCACATTCGACATGAGAAATGGCCAATTAATTTCATGGAAATTTGATAGACTAATGAACAATCAATTGTCCACAAGAATACTCTAGAGACTAATTAGAACCTTACCATCACTTCCAAAATTGCAGAAGAAACTTGCATACCAATGAGAAGGAGCCAAGGTTTACCCAGGTGATGTTATCTCATTCACTGTGAACTTTCCATCTACATTTCTTGTGTCAAAATGCAATTTGACACTGTGATCCCCATTAAGCAGGACTAGACATAGGAAAAAGTGTATTTGTTTGTGCTGTATAAATATTGCAATTATAAAAAAGTAAGCACAACCTCATTTTCCAAGTCATGCCTTTTACATTGTCCCCATATCATTTAGCCACTGAAAGCAACAATGATGTAGGGGGGGAAAATTACCATTTTTTCTTACCAGTGAATGGGTTCATAAAAACCAGTGATTGAAGTCAAACTACAATAAAGCTACATAGCTTTTATATTCTACTTAGTCTTGCATTCCTCATGAAATCTGTGGAACAGTAAAGGAACATTGTATGCACAGGCATTAAAAAGTATAATAGAAAAACCTCAAAAAAACCTCAAAAAAAACACCCCAAACCCTGTAAAATCTCTATAGTCTTCAGTACAAGAAACTTTGTGTGAACACAAAGACAATTTCAGCTTTTGCACATAGCCATGTTATACATCAGCAGGAAAAGCACTTTCCCTGACTCAACAATTCAAGTCAATAAAGATTTGTAAAAATGTAAGGCATGTGGCAGCTCTTTGAAATAGTTACTTTGTTATTTGCCATTGACGCTTACTTCCTACACTCAGTCTCTTGAATCAAGATGTAAAAGGACAGACGTACAAGAAATTTATCACTAATTCCATAAATGTTTTAACATGAGCACTGGCAGAAAGCCAAGAACTATGAGTTTTTACTGTCTTAGATCACTCCTGTCTTAGCTAAGATTCGAGTTCACAGAAAAAATAAAATAAAGCAATGATTCTGCAACGTGGCATCTCATTCTCTCTGCCTAGAATGTGGAATGGACATGAGGGAAGGCATTTCGCATT
Source organism: Nicator chloris (assembly GCA_013400495.1). Taxonomy (NCBI): domain Eukaryota; kingdom Metazoa; phylum Chordata; class Aves; order Passeriformes; family Pycnonotidae; genus Nicator; species Nicator chloris. The sequence goes on from WAAE01005999.1 coordinate 12,035, forward strand.
AAAAGCTTCACATTTGGAAACTAAGAAGAGACATTATTTCAATAATTTTGGTTTGGCTTTCTAACCCATCTCCATATCTTTGCTTGATACTTTATGAGAGACAGCTGAAGGTTTAGTTCTACTTAGCACTGGCTGGAAAAATGGCACATTCCCTCTAACATTCCCACTTCCATAACCTAAGTATTTTTCTATAAGCATCTTCTTATCTTCTCTTGAATATTCTAATACCATTTTGTTATACTTAGTGTCCACCAGTTATTGATGTTTACATGAATATCCATGCTTTCCTACAGGGAAGAATACACACTGGATGAGCAGTACCAGCTGTGATTTTTGTATTGTTTGTTCATTATCTTCCTTCTCAAAATGTCCTGTTAACCAAATGGGCAAATACCTTACCATTTATCGACAAAAATATCTCACACAATAAATAAAATGAGTACGTAGCAAATAATATATATGCCAAAAAATTGTTTATCCATTCCATGTGACAAATAAAAAGCACATATCCAGCTGTCAAAATCCACTGGCAATAGGAAAGGATTTAATTATTTAATCACAACAAATAGCTAAACAATCATATTTGCAAAGCCTGGAATATCAATCTATCTCTCAAAAGTCTTTTTTACGGGCTCCTGAATTATCAGAGCAGGAATGACTTCTGCTATACTTTCCCTTTATTTTTTCTTTATTGAAAGATGTAATATTTTTACCACCTGCTGAGTCTGATGGCTATTTGAAATCCTGGTAGCTAGACAGTAAATCAACTGAAATTCAAGCATTTTCTTGCAAGGAAGTTCACTATTTCTTTGTAAATATGTCTACTTTCATTTGTGGGGCAAAACATATCTGTCAAACCAATATACACCTCTTAAAAACTAATCTCAAAATCTTGGAAAATACAGAAGATTTTTTAATAAAACTAAGTCAAGATATGTAGACTATGTCATTTTTTCAATACTAATTTTGAGAAAATTATCCAGGATTTTTTTTTTCCCCCAGACCAATTCATCTTCTCAAATTCAACTCAGAGGCAACTCTAAGAAAATTTTCATCAGTTTTCTTGTAAAAGACTATCCAGAGCAGGACTGAAAAGAATAAAAGAATGGAAAAAAATTAGACTACAAGTCAAAAGAGAGTTTAAAATGGGAATCATTATAAGGTTAGCAGAAATTATATTAACAATAATATATTGTTTATCAATAAAGATCCTGAAAGACTTTGGAAAGGTCTGGAATCCATCCCAGTTCTTTAATAAGATACAGTTACACAAAAGTACTGGAAAACTTTCCAAGATGAGTGTTCCAGTTATTGAGAGGAAACCTTTTCAGTACAAAACTTTATGGTGACAGATTAATATTTTTCAAAAGAAAACAGTGACTTAAACTGAAACGTGTCACAAGAACCATGTTGTTCAGACAACTCGTCTTGATACCTTTTGCAATCCATGGGATTACTTATTAAGACATGGTTTCTTTAAGCATCCTTTATCATCAAAAAAAAAAAAAAAAAATTACCTTGCAAGACCCTAACTATATGTGCTCCCCCTAAAAATATATTCACCCCGACCATTTCGAGAGGTTAGTCTGTCCAGGGAAGGTCTCCAGTCAAATTCTCAAAGTGCAGACAAATAAAACACTTATTTTGATATATGGGCCAAAATGCCTGTATGAGTCTAAGGAGACACCACGAGAGCTCAATTTTGACCAAGAATTTTAATGTAAATTAAGACTCTCCTCATCTAGAAAAGTAGTTACTTGGTAACAAGTACTAAAAGAGCAGAAAGAATCTGAGTTCACCTCAGAACATTAAAATCATGAAATATAACCCAAATCCACTGCGGTTTAAGTGCAGTTGCCTTTGAAGGGTTATTACAGGTTTAATTTGGGAAGCAATTTGCCTGATAAAAGTTCACTGCAGCTTGAGTTTTATTAGCAAATATTATTTGTTTTCTGATGAACATAACTACAAGTTTGACTGTTTGTTAAAGATGACCACAGCAAACCTGAAGTGTTCTCAAACTAATTACTTTCTAAATATATCAAACTCTTCAAAAAGTGATCCAGCAGCCAATTTTTATAATCCTTGTAGTTCACAAGTGATTTTGTTCTTGCACCCATATATTTGGTCAATGATCAAATCCCTGCTAACATTAATGGATAAGTGTAAATGAGGATGATATAAAACACACAAATAAGTTCCACACCAAAAACTACAGGTCTAGAAACACAAACAAAATCCAGTCTTTTCCTACACAGTGTTACATGATGTATACAAAGCCACACACAGAGCACAAGTTATATGTGTTTATGGAAATGTTTCTTAAAATTTTCAAATACATAGCTACCAATATAATTGTTACTTTTTAGTGATATTTTGCTTTCTCCAAGCTCTGACCAACTAGCAGTTCTGACACTATTTGTGTCAAATAGTTTTACTATTAATCTTTGTATCAAAACTAGTAGCAAAATAACTTTGAAAGAGGAGCGCTCAAATGCCTGCTGCACTGCCAGGAAGATTGTATTTCTGTACAAATTGCTGACCTGGTTTCTTTAGATTGAGAGACAAATTTTGAAACATACTTTACTTTACATAGTTCTGAGAAGCAAGATAAGACTTGAGCCCTAAAAATACAAGAAATCCTTTGTCCTCAACAGAAGCAGCTAGGATTTTCACAGAATCACGAAGTAGAAAATATAGAAAACCAATTTTGAAATCTATACATCACCTGTTTGCTTCTATTACAATAGTAATAGAAAATCCCAATATTTTAATATTACCTGCTGCTATCCCAAATAACATTCTAAAAACTCTGCTAAATAAAAACATCACCTTCCCTTCCACAAATAAGTTGAGATTCTCAAAGCTGATTTGAATTTTCAGAGATTACGTGGGGGTTTTTCTCCCAATAAATAAAGGCTGTTATTTCTTCTACCAGAGTGGGGTTTGGGGTTTTTTAAAGGCTTTTTAATGCTGTGAATACAACATTAATACTTATTACAGGTTCTACTGTTATTTCCAAATAGAAAGCAGAAGCTCTCAGATTCCTAAAGTAAAACAGAAATCTAGCAGGTACAGAAATTATTACTTTCTACAATGCAAACTCATTACAGGAGACATTCCACATTCATATGGCCACTCCTAGTGTGGCACCAGGCTCAGCCACAAGATCTAAGATGAGGACACAAAAAAGCATTTATAGAAGTGCAGCCACAACTTAGATGTAACTTTTATTTATTTTACCTTTTAGCCTCAAGGACAAGAGTGAACTTTTCAAAGCATGTTCAAAAATCCATGGTAATCTGCCTGACAAGGCTCACCAAAACATTTTGAAAGCTTTCATAAAACACAAGGTATATATTTTGATCCTGTTGTTATTTGGATGAACCTAAATTTGCAATTCAAAGTGCATGAGGCTGTACTAGCAAAAATGAAATGGCTTACTCCTAAAAGCAAGAAAAACAAGTAAGATTTCATTCCCAAATGGATGCATTAGAAACCTAGGAATAAAAAAAATATCTTGAAAATGCTGCCCCCACAACTAAGGGAATAAAAAAAAGGGGGAGGGGGAATTTTAAACTTGGTAATTTGTACTCCAAAATACATACTTCTGGTCATTTAACAAGTCTATTTACAGACATTAACCTATGACAGAATCATGAGGCCTGTCTGAGATTTGCTCTTACTGGTGACCTAATTCCCTGACTGAAAGCATGAGCCTATATACAGTTTGTGCTTATTCAAACACAAAGAAACAAGCAAGACTATCAGGAAAGGATTATAAGGTGTTTTGCTTAAATGTATACACACTTCTCCCTCAGTCTCCACTTGGTTTCAAAATGACATTTTCCTGCATTCCATGTTTATACTAATGGTATGATAATAGCAGGAACAATAGAAGTACTAATGGTTTACTCTACTGACACTCACTGCTGCCACTAAGACTTTGAAGCAATAAACTCTACAGTCTCTGAAAGGTCAGCCAGCAACTGCAGTGTCTACTCACAATTACTGACCTTTGCTGCTTCTTTTTTAAACCTGTAATTATTTTCTGCCTTGTTTTGGTTTTTGGTTTTTGTTTTTATTTTTTTTTTTACTTCACCAGTAGATTGCATGTTAAATTCAAAATGAAAGCAATCTTTGCAAGTAATCTCAAGGAATAGCCCTGGACTTGCAGATAGACAAAAATCAATGTATGAAATATTGCAGAACTGTAAATACTGGAATGTGGAAATTAAAACTGATGTTTTCAAAAGTTTATTTTAAAAACAAAGGTAAAACAAAGGTCAAAATTTTTCAAAGGCTATTCAGTGGCCTACATGAATAAGCACAGTGATCACAGTCTATTATTTTGCTGAATAAAATTAACATTTTACAAAATTAACTGCTAGTGAAAGGCACAAATTACATACAGACAACTTAGTTAGAGCAGAAGCCTGGAAGAGAGTCCACTTACACAGATAGTGGCACTGTTTTTTTCTTCTTTTCTGTAGATATGAATAGCTATAAACCTAAACCACTATGAAACTCCCAGAGGAAAATGTTTTTCGTTTTTAAACAGAGATTTCCTTAAGAAAGTAAATGTTCTAAACCTGATGGTTAAAACCTACAGAGTACATTCAAAATGCTGACCTCTGTAGGCTGTATTAAATAAGGTCACAACAGCAGCATGAAGAAAATATCCTCAGAAGATTACCACACTTGTGTTTGCCTTTTAGAATTACAGAGACAGGTCAGGATTTGTGGAATTAAAAGTGCTGCAGAATTCAAGTGTATCTGGTATTAAAATATTTGGTGGCAGAGCAAACCTTTAATCTGTCTGAATGTTCTGATTTGCTGCATGAGTGTGAAGGAGCCTTGGACTAATATACCAGCACTATCCTGGTTAAGTGAACTTGATGCTAGCTCTGGTTTACAAACCTGCAAAATCAGACTTAGTACCTCTTCTGAACAGCAAAAGTGTTGCCTATTCTTTTTCAGGTTCCTTACAACATTAAACATTGATTTAGTAGCACCACCACATTTGCATCTTAAGCTATATCTAAAGCATCTTAGCAGCAAAGACAGAGATATAAAGAAAGAAAGAAAGTCAAAATAGCAAAGGAATAAAACACTGGCTTTAAAAATTGGGGTATGATACATTTTTATCATATCATGTTTTATATTAATATTTTTGCCATTAGGCAGGAGTGAGCATGGCTCTCATCAATTTGTTGACATACTCACAACACTGATACTACTGAAAGCTACAGCTTGATTTTTCAAAACCTGGAAATGCAGTGAGGGGTGGTGTGGGAAGGGCCAGAGGAAAGGAAACTAAAACACACCCTGCCACCTAGTTCCTACTGAACAGTCCTGAAAATGAAGACAGATCAAGGGAGTTACAGTGTCTGAATAAGGAATAATGTTCAAAAATAGCAATATTAGCAGCCACAGAAACTGTAATTTTGATAAGAGTATTTGAGATATTTTCAAACAGGCTAATATTTGAGAGAGCAAATGGGACAACGTTTCAAAATATTGCACATTT